>QKWP01000330.1:185637-270451 GCA_003550325.1 Gigaspora rosea
GACTATTATAGTCCCAAAAGGAGTTCTTTTTCTTTTAGCAAAGATCCCATATGTAAGAATAATAACGACGGTATTAAAAGATAAATGATATTATATGTACTGTAGTATGAAGGCATTTATTTAGAAATAAAATAAAATTAATAAAAAAAGTGCACAGATAAAAATCCGAAATGAACCTGAAATGTATAGAATAATACCACGAGAAAAAAAATGTGACTTCAGGTGTTTTCAAGCTTATTTATTATTTATTAGATTCAACTCGTGAAAAATTTGTGATTTATTGATTGTGATTTTGTATCGTATATAGTGTTCCGCAGACCCGATCCGAGATCCGGATCCGATCCGGATCCGTACTCGTCGGATCCCAAAAATCAAGATTCGGATTCGGTCTGTCGAATTCGGATCCATATAAAGAACCGAAAAGATCCGATCTGTCATATGTAAAGATCCGGTGTTATAATCGGTTGGGAGAGCTTGATTAAATTGGGCCGGTTTAGTTTGATCGTGAACAAAGTAGAGGGTTTAAAACAATAAACTGACACACATATTTTCGGGTTATAAGGTTTATCTTTATTAAAATAAATCAATACGTCGTATATCACAATAATACTAAAACTATATACAATCGTTAACTACTTCACTACTGTCCCTAATCAGAAACTAAACCTTTATATACTTTTAATTCGTATGTGGCTTTAGTTCTTCGATTGGAAATTTAATCTGTCGTTTGGAGACTCGATCTCCCGTTTGGAGATTCGATCTCCCGATTGGAGACTTGATCTCCCGTTTGGAGATCTAATCACCCAACCACGCCACAACTATGCCAAAATAAGAAATATACGGCGATAAAAAATAATACTAACTAAAAAGTAAAAATTGAGCACAACACCAGTCAGGATTCGGATCCGTGTATATCTGTATATTTAAACACTAATACGAGTCTATACTTGGACCCGATTTGAAATTTCGGATCGGATCGGATTCGGATCTTTAAAAATATCCGTCCGATCCGATCCGATCCGATCCGTGCGGAACACTAATCGTATATGATATTATAGGCCTAATCTGGTAAGTAATAAGGGGTAAAATCGAAAGTTCGAAAACTTATCTTTATAACAAATACATATTATTTTTTTAATAATATAAGTCAGCACTCATGAATAATGAACCAGATCACGATAACTGAAATTGGAATTGTACACGTCAATGGTTTTGATCAAATTTTAGCACTTGTTTTATATATGCATGTTAGAATATATAAATCTTTTATATTACCTGCAATTTATATACATGTTATTTTTTATTAATAGTTTAATTAGCAATTCTTGTCTATCTAGGGTAAATGAACTTTGTTGAAATGAGCAAGAATTCAATATGTTTATCACTTCTAAACTTGTTTATGTATACGATTGGTTATATAAGTACCGAAATTGACCAGTCAGAATTGAATTTTAATAATATATAGAAGATAGATATAGATTAGTTACTGTGCAATAGTAATTAATCCCGATATGCATAGATCACCTGATGATGATCCAGATCACAGTCCTCAAATTCGACCAATCAGAATGCTTTAAGTGAACAGGCAGTTATAACTTTTATAATACTAGTGCGATGGGTGGCGCATTCGCACCACCAGGACCCCGAAGAACTCTGATACAACTTAGATCTGAGTTTGTATAATATCAGCCAAATAGGCATATAAAATAGGCCAAAATTTAAAAAATTTACTATATAAAAATGCAACTTTGATGAATTTCTATACAAAATTTCTTTTTTTAGTAACCTCTGAGTTATATCAAAGTTCTTCAGGGTCCAGCGCCACCCATCTTATTTATAATGAGAAGAGGGGTTTTAAAAGGAAGATAAGATTGATGAAAAAATACGACAGCCATCTTATTTTATGATTTCTTGCATACAATGAAATTAAGCTTGCATAACTTTTGATACAAACATTATTTTATTAATTTAAAAAAAATTCAATTGATCGACTTATGTTTTCAGATTCCATGTAATATAAAATGTAAAATCAACTTTGCTTTGTCTTATCTTAAATATAAATATAATTTCTAATAATTTTTAGCAAATTTTAAAAAAAAACCTCTGATTGACTAACTCAAATTTTCAGATTCCTGCAAAATAAAAATCAATTAGCAGGCCTAATGTTAGATGTAGGGTGCAAAATGGGCTGGGTCGGGCCGGGCTTTCTAAGACCTGAAACAGAGTCTAAAAAATTTTAGTTTACGTACATACAGTCAACCCTCTATAAATGCAACCTTTATAAATGCAATACCTCTCTAAATGCACGTTTTTTTCTATTCCGTAAAATGTTATTAGTGCTAAATGCACGTTCTATATTCTGTAAATGCACGTTCTCTTGAATAACATTTTATATCACACTAACCTTCCTAAATGCACGTGGCCAATCAAATTTTAGTATTTAAGATAGGTTATACAGTTTTGGTAGAAGTTACACAAACTTGATGGTCTAATTTTAAAAGCTGCAATTTAATTGGCTCTCTCTAAATGCAAACCTCTCTAAATACACGTTGTAGGCTTGTCTCTACGAGTTGCATTTATAGAGGGTTGACTGTATGTACGTATGGTGCAAGTCTTAAAATCTTATTCTTTTTAAAAAAAAATCAAGTAACACAATTGCACTGTATTAGTTAGTGCACAAGAATTAAATTTCTTTGCACCCTTCATTATAAGTATATGCATGTATATATATGTAATTCACCTTAAGGGTTTACTGGGCCTAATCGGGCCTAATTGGGTATATTACATAGTCCCAGAAACAGCCTAATATTTTTTAGGCCTGACCCAAGCCCAGCCCGCTTATAAAAATGTAAGCCTGAAACTAGGCCTGAGCCTGGTCTGGCCCACTAATTTCTGGATTTAGCCCAGCCCACTTTGCACCCTAGTTATATATGCATATTATTTTATTAATTTACAGCAAATTTTTAAAAAAATCTGATGACTAACCCAAGGTTTCAGTTTCTATGTAAGGCGAGACCAATTTAATTCAGTGGTTTACATTATTTTCCTTTTTTAAAAGAGGAAGTGAGAACAGAATACAAAATTCTTTCTCTATCAGAAATTATTCTGTTCCTCTTGCTTGTCTTTTACGTTCATTTAATTTCTCTTTGAAAAGTTTCAGAACCTTGCAATTTCTAATCTTAATTCTACCTATTATTAAGTTCTCTGGCCAGATTTACCTAAATTATGCATTTCTAAAATATTTACTAATAGAAAGAGTAATGTAAACTACCAAATTGAATTGGTCTCACCTAACTGAGATATGGATAACATTGATAACATTAATACATCAAAGTAGTACCTAACTAAAATTTTGACTTAATGCTTACATGAAGATGAGATTAATTTTGGTCAGATGCTATTTTAGATAGGGGGCTACTTTAGATATAACAGTACTTTTTGTACCTGATTTCATTAACTCTGCTCAGCACTCTGATTCCTGTGATAACCCTGACCGATTGCATGTTCATGTAAGTCACTCAAATTATATTTCGTTTCACCTTTGCTGTTTTTAAATTATTATATATCTCGCCATTTATTTGTACCCTTTTTACTAAGTGCAAGGGCTCTTTAGAAACTATGTAACACATAGTAAGATTGTAACTATAACTCATGATTGAAATTATAAGAATTCCAATATGAACTACATAATTCAACCCTATCATAAATGTGATTATTAGAATAGCGAACAAACTTTGTATGAGAATGTTTACATTAATTTATGATAGAAATCAAAATAAATTCGATGCAAACTCAACCTTAAAACATATTATGTATCAAGTAGATTTGTAACAGAATTTTTTATAGAAATTATGATAAAAATTATGATAATTCCAACACAACTAATTTTTTTTATTGCTATGATACCGAAATGGCATGCAAGTCTTGTATTTTTATATTTGATAAAACTTTGCTAAAACTATTAAGTACAGTACTTTCATCAATGGATCCAATAAAAGAATTTGACTAGTTGTCAGATCAAATGACCAATCAGATTCTTTGTCGATTTTATTAAGTTATTTCTAAAATTGGGAAGAGGATAAAAAGAGGGTATATAAACTATCTAATTAAATTGAAATTTACTTTCCATAGTTTAATCTTCGATGTGTATATTATTCTATTAATTATAGTATATTGTAGCTGATTTGAAAATTAGTGGGACACATAATGAATTTTGCAGTAATCATCTGCAAATTTTGGTAATTATTTTTTGGTAATAAAAATTTAGTTTTTGATAATATGCTTTTTAGCCAGTCAAAATATACCATGATACAGAAAATTATATTATTGAATTTTGGGTATGTGGGGTATTGTGAACATGTGTATTGTGAACAGGTCTTGTTTCTTGCAATCTAGTAATCAATCTTGTATGATGAATTGGATATTTTTTATACCCAGAGAAGCAAATCGAATTGATATAAAAATCATTCAATTCTAATTACTAGATTACAAGATATTATTATTTATACAAAATATAAAATTTTATATATATTTGAATTTAATTAGTAAATTTGCAAATTTTTGCATAATAAACTATTAATTATCTTGGGATCCTGTGATTGGATTTTAACGATTTTGTGATTGTTAGAATTGTCTCACTAAAATGGGCATTTTGGTAGTAAAATTATCCAAAATGGGCCAGTAGATCAAAAATTATCCACTGTGTCCACAATACCCACTTTTTTCTAAAATTTAGTTTTTATGTTCTATTTTGTGTACTAATTATTTACTGTATTTACTCGAAATAACACACATGGCTGTTATTTCGAAAATTGCATTTTCTTAAAATAGCATATTGGTTTCGAAATAACGCCCATGTGTGTTCCAATATAACATACACTCCAAATGCTAAATTAATAATCTGCTGAAATAATGAATTCAAATAACAAGCAGAAATAAGAATTGTTTTAGTCAAAAACTCGGACTTAGATTGGAAAAGCTACATATAAATTAAGAAATACAAGTTTTTTATGCATCACACATATATAACGCACAATTTTTTAGAAATTAGACCTTTACCCTGAAATAATGCCCATGCCGTACTCGAAATAATACACATCCCCTCAAAATAACGCGCAGGTGCGCGTTATTTTGAGTAAATATAGTATATCTAAAACTATATATAATATAAAGATTTTTTACAGTAATTTATTCTTTATTAAGCATAGTTCAAATAATAAAAATTGTATAAAAATCTATTTGATTATTAAAAAGTTTTATTAGTAGAAACTTTAACCTGTCTACAATACCGCCATCTCCTTTAAATGTGAACATTATTCTATTAATTTATAGTAAATTAAAAAAAAAAAAAAAAAAGAAAGGTCGACTAACTGATCCTAAAGTTTATAGATTCCATGTAATGCAAAATGAAAATCAATCTTGCATAACCTAATTTTAGATATATGCGAACAGCATTTTATTGATTTACAGTAAATTACAAAAAAAGAAAAAAAAAAGAAAAAAAGATCTGACTAACCAACCCATGTTTTTAGATTCTATGCAATTCAGACCGAAAAATCAAGTTTGTATACCTAATCTTAGATGTGAATATTATCATATAATATACAGTAAATTAAAAAAAATCTGATCGACTAACCCAAGTTTTCAGATTCCATGTAATGCAAAATGAAAAATCAACTTTGCATAGCCTAATTTTAGATGTAAACATTATTTTATTAATTTATAGTAAATTTAAAAAAAAGAAAAAAATTCAACCGAATGACCAGTTTTAGATTTCATGTAATGCAAAATAAAAAATAACTTTGTGTAGCCTAATTTTAGATGTGAGCATTATTTTATTAAGTTACTGTAAAATGAAAAAAAAATAAAAAATAAAGAAAAAATCTGATCAACCAACCTAAGTTTTCAGATTTCATGTAAAATGAAAAACAACTTTGCATGACCTATATCCTCTTGTAAACAAATACCAAATGCCAAATGAACTCCAAATTCATGTTTGTAATTTATAATTTATAGGTCAATTACAAATCATGAATTATATAATCATTAAAATGAACAAATCCCACGCATTGTCCATGGTTTTATAAATTTCGTCAATATGACATATTACACATGTCCTGAACTTACCCAATCAATTCAAGAATAAAAGACCAAACCAATTAGGAGCAGATTTTGTCGATCCAAGGTGTGTTGTTTCGATTACATTTGATCACACAGATAATTGTAAAATTATTTATAACAATCATATTTCGACATTATATGTAGATGAGAGAAATTCACATAGTGAAATTTCACACGAAAATCAAGTTATCAATTGTTGTAAATTCAAAGGCAATATTACAGTTTACATCATACAACATAATATTGATATCAATACAATAGCGAGCAATTGAAAACGTTTAATCGTAAATACTTTTCTCTCAGAAAAATTGCAATATTTTATGATAATTATTGCAAAGATTAATTAAATCACAATCATGCAGAATGTACAAATTTAATGATTATCTAAAATTATAATATCGAAAATGTCATAATTATATGTTATACATCTCATAAATCATTATTACACAGCTTCTCATAACCAATTCACTGGTAGCCAATTAAAAATGTTAAACAGACAAACTTAGAATTAGGTGGTATAGATAGATGCAGAAAATTATACTTATATTGCTACATGTCTACAATAAAGATCTATTTTATTAATAAAAAGAAAGTCACATAAATGCAGGGGGTTTGTTGTTCTTCAAATTAATCTTATTGTTAGAATTGGTTGAGGCATCGATCTACGTGGCCATATGATTCTGCCAGTGATTATCAGATTAACTGATAATTCGGGTAGTATTTATTTGTAAAACTTGCATATCACACCAAAAGTTTTCTGCAATAATAGATTTAGAAAATATTTATATATTACCTGTGATATATATAGATGTAATTACCAACTCTGACCATGTATTCACAGTAAAAATTACATAATAAATGGCATGCCCTTTAGTTGAAATTTTGAATTCTTCTGCTCATGTAACTTGGAGAAGGAAGTTTAGAAAAAAAAAGTAGACAATCATAATAAGATAGGTTGTAAATTCCATTTAGTAATATATTAATTATTCGATGCAGAATGATTAGTATAGAGATAAAGTTTACTATAGCAGATCAAACATGGGTAATTTGAATATAGATCACAAAGAGCTGGTTTAGTCAGTATTTAGAATTTAGTAGGCCTTAGCTATAACAACATAGTCTCATTGAGATATTTTAATTATCTTAATAAAGTATTGATATGATTGCTCAATAGGTATGATGAATTAATGTCTCTTCTCTATAATAGCTAATGCAAATTAAATAAATGACAGTAAATAATCACAAAATTGTTTAGCTTATTTCAAATACCTTTATATTCAAATATATTATATACTCAATTTGTGTGGACAAAATGAAGTCATTGAAGATTTGCCGTGGTAAATTTTCACAAACTCAACAATTAGCAATTCTTAAGCCTATTCATGATATGAAATCAGAATACCGCATTAGTAAATATTTAAAACTTGAATGGTTTATTTAATATCTTAATTAAAATTTTTTTTGTTTACTGCAAATGTAACAAGCAAATAATATTAATGAATTACAACTTTCTATAATCATTGAAGTTTAGTATCTATTTTAAAAAATGTCAGAAGAATGTAATCGAAACCAATGACGTTTATGACAAGGTGATTAATCAACTCTTTTAAGTTGTTAATGCAAATAAAAATAATTAGGAATCAACTTAATGATTTCAAATTGTTGAGTTGAAAAATTCTTTAAATTAACTATCCTATTATTTTTTTTTTTTTATCACTATTAATAGTCGTCAATTTATTGCGAAAAAATAGAGACCTATTCTGTATATCTCAAATTCGCTGAACGTGCAGGGTCATTAGCTTTAATAATCATTATCATCAAATAATTTTAAGAAATACAATCATTAACTAGGGGTGTTAATCAGCCCGGTCCGCTTATGGTCCTTCGGTCCATCCAGGGACCAGATCAGTCCGGTTCTTTTTAGGATGAACCGAAAGATCATCGGTCCTGAGATTAAAAATTAGTATTCGAATAAATATTAATTTTTATGGATCATAAGGCATATTGAAAAGTAATTTTATAAAATACTAGTAAATTAAGAGTCCTGGTTGCATGTGGCTAAAATACTGATAATAACATCATACAAAATAAAGTTGGCAACGGATAAGTTTTCAGTTATTGGCCGCGTAGCGGCCAGTAACTGATTATCCGTCAAAAAATTTTTTTGACAAATAAGTACTTGTTATTGTTCACTACACGCCCAATAATATAAAATATCTTCTTTTTCATATAATAATTTCAAAACACATATTATTTCTAATAGCTTCATTACTAATTGATATCTTTGTTAGATAAAAATTTGAATATCTAAATAATTAATAGAATTATAATTTAAATATATAATCAAAACGTTATCAAGATATTTGATAACCCTACCTCATTAAATGCAGTTTGGAATGTTTTATCATTGAAAAACGCTAATTCCAGACTTTTATCAAGCTTATTTTTAAAATCTCGAACTTCTTGAAATGTTGTATCAACGATATTATCTTTAGTTCCAGTTTTATTAATTATTTTATCAAAATCATGTATATAATTGCTTATGATATATTTCATCTCTTCATGGCCTTTTGTAACCTTATCTAATAACCAATACATCCTCCTAAGATCTGGAATAAAAGTGTTGAATAATATAACAGCTGCGAAATAATAGTATGATATAAAAAAATCCATACCATCTATTTTCTCATTTTTTAACATATGAATTAAACCCGAATTTTCCATCTATATAAGTGCTATTAAATTTATATAGGATAGCAAAAAAAATAATACTTTTATCAAATATTTTTATTATGGTACCTCAATTACAGTTTTTAGTTGCATTGAAATGAGCTCCTTTTCTACAATGTTCCTTATTTTTGGTTCCGTCTCTGATGAAAGATAATTTTTTACACGTTGCTGTTCTTCTTCAAGACGTTCTTCAACCTAATAAAATTTAAAGATTATTAAATTATATTAATTTTATAAAAAAAATTCGACGATATTATCTAATGACATTTTTAATATATCCTTGCGCATCGCATTCTTCTACAAGTAGTTGATCTTCAATTCGATAATATTCAGAACTTTTTTCCAAAAAGAGCACTTCAAAATCGGTGTTATAAATTGAGTCTTTCGTACTCGTATCAGTTAACTCGAGTAACATATCCATTATTGCTTTGATAACAGGACGGTCTGTAATCTCTCCTTCACGTTCAAGAAATATTTGACGTAAAAGTGTATCCAGAATAAAATATTTTATAGGCTGAAAGATAATATCTCTGAAAAGCTCTTTCCCTAGCTCATAAACAGTAGGAACATTTGCTAGTCTACAAAAATTTGTATCCTTTAACATATTTTATTATTATTATATATATGTTAATAAAAACAAAAATGTGAACAGATTAAAAAATTACCATATAATTGAATATATCTTTAGTGAGACCCAAAACATTTTTATAGCGTTCCCAAACACATTTCAATACCTTTAAGGAGATCATGTTGGCAAAATTCGGCTGTGGATTATTGGTATTTGAAATGGAGAAAGTTGGTATGACTTGCACCGAAAAAACCTCTTCTAGGTGCTGAGTAATTAACTTCTTTAAATTGATTTATAATTTGTCACCATTTTTATGAAATTCGACGGTAATGTAGACAATTCTATAGTTTTCTTCGAAGCTTAATTTTTCAACTTCTCCTTTGACAAGGGTTTGAAATGCTTTGTATAAAGATTCCCACTCTTCAATAAAATTACTATTGAAATTTTTAAACAAGAAAATTTGTAGGAATATATTCCTATATTAAAAATTTTAATCACTAAAACATATATACAGCAATACAGTAATTCACCTCTGTCTTCGTCTTTTTGGTGGCTTTATCTTTCCCTTTCCCGCATTTCGAACATTCATCGTTAAACTTATAAGACGAAAAAATAAATAGGTACTATGAGTGATATCTTTAAATATTAAGTGCAATAATAAGACTTAACAATAATCAATAATATATAATAGTATATAGACTAATATTGCAATAAATGAAATTTTACTAATGCTACGTAACCTATGATAACTATAGGTTCTCATATTGAATTAATATGTAAATATACAAGCGAGTTTTTTGGCACTACATAAATAAATTATATTATTATATTTAGAAAATGTTTGTTTGTTACACTTTGCCTAAATAGTTTTTATGATACAAATAAAAAATGAAATTTACTTTAACTAGATAAAATCTTCAATTAATTAGAATTTTTACCCGCTATCACTATTATTCGAATTTTTGAAATTATTATTTCCGACTTAATTTTTACAGTTAAAAAAATAAAAAAAAGCCCAATAATTCTGTTTAGCCGTATTAAAATGAATTTGCCAAATGTTGGAATATTAATGATATATCCGACGTTTTAAGCGTTGATTCTGATGGATTAATATTAGAATGTACAGGAGAGGTATTATGCTTAATATAATCTCATGAAATCTACAAAAAAGATAAGGTGTACTGAACTTGTGTAATATGATTCGAATTAAAGTCAGGTCCTACTACGATACGAATGAATTATCCGATTTATCCAAAATGTGGAATATTTTACTTCGAAATTCGCATTAACAAAGGAACAAATGGGTATGAAATAACCTTTTTATTTTGTAATGAAAATATAATTTAATGTCTTTTGAATGAAAGGTTGATTGGAATCGGATTTTGCACAAAGACAATTGACACGAATAGTATGCCTGGTAATTCCAAACTTTTATTTCACCAATCTATAATGTCTATTTATTAAATACTTGTGCTATTTTATAGGATGGGACAATGAATCATGGGGTTATCATAATGATGGAAATTTCTATTATGATTCAGGAAAAAGCAATCCATATGGACCGTCATTTACTAAAGATGATACTATCGGATGCTGTCTAAACTTCAAACGTAAGACGGTATTCTATACTAAAAACAGTGTGAACCTAGGTAAATAAGTCTTAATTATAATGCATGATTAGCGGGTAGGTTTAATATTCTGAAAATTTTCCAGGAATTGCATTCCGAGATTTGGAAGAAGTTATATATCCATGTATTGGGCTGCAATCGCAAAACAGTTCGGTAGAAGTGATTTTTTCTCGAAAAAAATTCAAATACACAGGTAAATTTATACAGTATAATCTTAAGTGATTATTAGCTTTCAATTACTTTAATTATTGTTTTGTATTTATATGAATAGCAATAACTGATGATGATATTGTTAATGAATTATTGAGAAAAAAGTGGCTTGAGGCTCTTGATCTCCCTAATGATGAAGCGATAAATCAACAACAGTATAATTTATTGGATTCAATTTTTGAACCAAATAATGTACATCTACTAGAATACCAAGGGAAAATTAATTTCATTTTGGGTAGATACGAAGATGCACTTTTATATTTAACAAATCTGTTAAAAATCGAACCAGCAAATGCATTTGCATTGAGCTATCGAGGAAAAACTTATCAAATGATGGAAAAATATAAAGAATCACTTGTAAATTTATACAGCTTATTAAAAATTGAAAATAATGATATATGTGCATTAAAAATTCGAAATGAAATAAAAGAAGTTATCAGGGAGCGTAAATTAAAATTAGAGGAACGAGATTTACGGGTCTTAGGGCTTAGAATACAATTAGAGGAAATGTTAATGGAACAGGAGGGACTTGCGGAACTTTCTGGTGCACACTTAAAGGAAATTTGGGAACGGAAGAAACAAGAGGAGATAGATGAAGTACAAAAAAAAATACAAAGCTTAGAAAATGACTTAAAGGAGAAGATCAAATCTTTCTTAGAAGTAGGTCAACAAGAGCAGTCTATCCCAAAAGTGCCCAAACAGAAAGAATATAATTCAGAGGAACTCAATCTAGAGAAGCTCATACAACTTTTGCCGGAGCGAGAGTATATTCAGCAAGACTTGGATATCCTGAAGAGTTTACATTCACACTTATTAATGTTAAAAGATGATTTAGAATTAATCAAAAGTGGACACAAAAAACCACGAGAAGACGATTTATTAAAAATCCTGAAATTTCCAGAATTTTTAGATTTAAACCGCTTAGAACAAGAATTGTGAGTTTTCACTTTATTTTGGATTATTCTATACTCTATTAAATGTGTCATTTGATTTTTTTTAAATTTTCACATTAAAATGGCTCATTAATAAATAAATTCTATCCTGCTCGACTACACACTATAAATTTGCTAGGAAGTATTCATCTACTAAAATTATCGCGTCAAAATCTATTAAATAAAATCAATTCATTTGTGTAAATTAGAGTGTAAGCAATTTTCATGTTTAAAAACGTCATATTTTGCTTGGTTTTAAATATTCGTGCCAAGATAATTTATACACCGTTAAAAAAATATTGTAATCTATTATACACCAGAAAGTAAGTATTTCTATTTAAAATTTATGTGATCAATAATATACTAATTATTATATTCTTATCGTGTAATTATCAGAAGGTGAGTTTTATTCAGATTTTTTTTTAGATTGCTTTAAACCTCGTACCAAGGAATTTACTATAACTTGAATAAATTTCCTACATTGAAATTACAGAGAGTAGGTATTTTCTATTTTTTTTTCTACATAGTACGGTGCAGACTATTAATAAGAGCCAAACGTCTTAAACAATGCGGTGAATTAGCATTCCATAGTTTTGGAATATGTTGAACTCTATGAGATGCAGGTTAACAACATTAAGTTTGAATGTTCGAAGTTAATTTGGTTCCTATTACTATGCGTAACATTATTAACTCGTCTTAAGACTAAAATTTTACCTAATCAAATTAAAAATTTAATTCCAAAATATAATAATGTCACATAATTTCAATCTTTAAAATGTCCTGCACTGTATAAAATGTGTTTATCATTAATAACGCAACACTGACCAATTTCGTGCATTAAATTATAAGTTCGTAAGTATTTTTAAATTATAAAATATATAACTTAATGATCTTAATGATAATGATAACATTCTAATTGATTATCAGTTTGTGAGTATTTGTTTTTCGTTTATAAAAAATCATTTATTTTGAAGAGTTCATAATGCCTAATCTATTGCACACATATTAAATTATAAGCACGTAAGTATTCAGACCATTTTATTAATTTTTCAAAAACAGTAATTGATACTCTTCTAATTGACTATACTTATTAATAACAAGACGGTGAGTAATTTACTATCATGCTGTAAATTTATAACATAATGAATTATCAATCTTTATATTGTAATTATTGAAGGTATTTTATTTATGGCAATTGTGCAAAATGAGCGATTTAACACATTTCCAGCTTGGTGTCAAACATGTGACCCTGATAGAGAAGCCGAAGGATGGAAAATTGAAAATAAGGATATTGAAAATTGTATTAAAAATTTTCAACGTAAGGCGATCAAATATTGTGAAGTGATCGAATGGATCCCATATAATGAATTAAATGATGTAAAAAAGATTGGTGAAGGAGGATTTGGCACGGTATACTCGGCAACATGGCCAAAGGGTGTAAGAACAACTGATTATGAAAAATATGAACGATTGCGTAAAAAAGAATGTTTAGTTGAACTAAAGACTTTACCAGGTTTTCCGACTAATCCTTCAGATTTTTTAAGAGAAGTAAGTCTAAAATTTATTACCTTATATTACCGATTATAAGTAATCATCCCGGTTTTGGAGCAGAAAATTTATTATGTTTTGCTAATATGGACCTGAATTTAAGCACTTTAGCCTGAAACAAATTTTCATTTCTTTTTGCTACATTTTGATTACTTTTATTCGGTAATATAGAGTATTCAAATCTATCTATTCTCATATAAATTATTGATATAATATATTCATTTTAAAAGTTTAAAAATCATATGCGATGTAGACTTGAGGGTAGTTCACTTGAGGTATATGGGTTAACTCAGAACGAAGAAAATGAATATTTGATGGTATTTCAGTATACCAACAAAGGAAACCTTCATAAATATTTAAGATCAAACTTTAATAGTCTTAAATGGGAAAACAAGTTACAACAACTTATATGCGTATCATATGATTTGGCCCGAATTCATAGAGCAGGATATACTCATAATGATCTTCATCCAGGAAATATCTTACAAAATCAATTTATTAGAAAAATTAGATCCTTTATTGCAGATCTTGGATTATCTAGAATGAAAAATAACAAAATTCCAGAAGATTATATTTATGGAGTAATGCCTTATGTTGCTCCTGAAGTTTTATCAGGAAAGAAATATACGTCACCAGCTGATATATTTAGTTTTGGTGTTATTATGACAGAAATGTCAACTGGAATAAAGCCATTTGATGGATATGAATTTGATTCTAAACTTGCTGTTAAGATTTATAAAGGAGAGCAACCTGTTTTTGCTTTTGGAACCCCTAATTGTTATATTAAATTGGCTAAACAATGTATGAATTTAGATCCATATAAACGACCCACTGCTAAAGATATATGTTTAAAGCTTACTCAATGGCAAAATATTTTGAGAGATTTTGCAACATTAGGATGTGATAAAGATGAAGTACTTTATATTAAAGAAGAGTTTTTAAAAGCTGATGAGATAATAAAAGAATTACAAATTCCTCCTCCTAAGCATCCCGATTCAAAATATAGTAGCCAAATTATAAATACAAACCAAATTATCAATGCTATAGGTATTTATAAAAAATTACTAAATCGTTATTTATTATACTGATCAACTAATTAAACTTTTTAGGAAGCCAAAAAATAGCCTTTCATGTCGTTTAGGTGGTAATATTACGTATACACTGCTTATTCTAAAACATAATAAATCATACTTTTTCACATTATTTAGATTTATAAAAAGTGTATCCGGTTTTAGTTTTTAAACAATTAATGACTGGTGAATATAATAAATCATTTATAATATTTATTATTTAATATGTATTTTTTAACTAGCATTTAACAATATTATTTGTAGAGATAGATTTTAATCTTAATTCAATTCGTATTTTACAAGGTTATAAATATTATATAAGCATTTCTCGATTAGTTTTTTTTAAAAAAACTGAATATCATACTAATTAATGAGCATATCGGTTTATTATTTATTTTTATTCAATATTTATAATTTAAGTCGTTAAAACTTTATATAAAAATTTAAAACTATTATAAATATACAGTCGCACCCCTAAGTGCACCCCCTTGGGACCATAGTAAAAAAAAGTAAAAAGTGCACTTAAAGAGGGTGTGCATTTAGAGAGGTTAAAATTTATATGATCTAGGACTAACAGAGGTGTGCATTTAGAGAGGTTTCATATAGCTTGCACTTAGGGAGTGTGCATTTAGGAGGTGCGACTCTTTAATAAAAAAGGTTAACCTTTTACTGAAAATTCTTCTATCAACATAACTGCCTTTTTACTAATTGGGTCATTGGATTGTGATGCTACTAACTTAAATATTTTAATCCTATTAATATAAATATTTCCTAATAGATAAGTCTTCCCTCTTTATAATCGCCTCCTTTATAATCAAAGCCTCTATAAGGACATAATCAAATATTAAATGTATAATAAATTTACCTCTTTATAATCCCAATTCAAATTGCACTAAAACCAGAAATTGAAATAATGTTGTAGTGGATTCGATATCTTGTGGATTCATGATCGACATAAGTTGATTTAAAATCAACTTAAGTAAATTTCGAATTAGTGTTTTGACCCGGGTGGGTGTCACCCGGGTCACCCGCGGTTGGGTGGGTGACCCGGGTCAAGTTGTAACAGCCCGGGGTGACCCGTGAGTCAACCCACGGGTCACCCACGGCAGAGACCCGATACAAATTAATGCAAATTTATATTGATTATGCAAATTAAACCAAATTTCTAAGAGAACTCACGTGATATTCTAATTCCGTAATGCCGCAATGCCATGTCGCAATAACATTGTAACAATGCGATACCGTAACTACGGTATAATATTATAATGTTATAATTAAGTAATTAAGTCACTCCAAACCGGAAACTGATGAATATGTTATTATTTGCAATACAATCATTTCATTTACATTAATTAATCGGTAACATAAAAGCTATTTAAAGTGTATTCTGCAGCAGAATACAATAGTCATAATAAATTTTAAACACGTAAGTATCTATGCATATATAAGCCATAAATGCTGTTAACAATTATGTCATTTCCGATCAATTAGCTCGCTAAAGACGCTCTCAAACAATGACTTATAGACTGGTCTAATTGGCCAAAAAAAATAAATCACGACGTTTAAGTCAAAATAAAACCTAGACCTACCCCTTTATTCATAGTCATTACATGTACAAAATCAATGAAGCCGACAGATCAAATTCGAAAAATATTTAATAGTATATTATTTAAAGGAAACCATAATGCAGTACAGAATTTTAATAAATGGTGTTACTATCCGGTTGGGAGATATCAGACCCGCTGATAGAGCTATTGGGATAGTGAATGATATTTACGAGTTAACAGCAGAGAAGTTCAGAGAGAGAATTATGAAAGGGTTAGGGTACTTTGGCATAAAAGGAGTTGAATCAGGTATAAGGGGTTAAAAAGGGATGAATCAGTATATATTAAACAAAGGGGTTGTCTAACGATATCAATTGATAATCAGCAGAAACAATCAAATAATACAGCAGTCAAATAAATCTGTCTATAGTTCTAAATGTATTATCAATAAAATAAACAAATATCGGCTTATCGATATGTATATTAGCAGCAGTGTAAAAATAATCAAACAATAAATAAAATAACTAATAAAACAAATAAACAATACAGCAGCGTAATGCTAACAGCAGTAGTGAGAATTCGATAATAAAATTATATATAAGTTGCCTTTGGCTTTGAAATGCCTACTAACTTATATAGGGCCAAGGTTTATTATTAAACAAAGGATCAGATCGAAGTCTGAAGTCTTTATTGAAGGCAGAATTCGAGCCTTTCAATACATGTTTCTAGATACATAAATTAATTACAGTAGTCTATTCAAGAAAACTTTTATCCGCGGTCAACTTATTTTTAGAATCATTCGATTCTTTTCAACACCAATCCCTTCATTAGTTACATTAGTTTCAACCATGCCTTTGTCTTATTTAAAAGTTCCGTCCACGAAAATGAAATTTTGAAACATATCGGCAGATTTCTGAAAATATTTGAATGCCTCGGGGCATCCGAGATAGGCTAAATAATCAAGTGTCACCATGAGACACGTACAGAAGACTTCTTATTCAAGCGCGTTGGTGTAAACGGAGGCCGGATGATGATAGTCGATCCATCTTCCGATCGATCATCGTATCTATAATAGACTTCGATCCAATTCTTAGTATGATATCCCAATAAAGTAATAAGAAATAATATGTATACGTATAACAAAATAGGAAATAAAAAAGATATGTATATATTAACAAATAAAGAAACAGAAAAAAATATTCGTATGTCAATCGGTCATCGATCAAATTGATGATCGGGGTTTACAGTTTAAGAGTTCAGATGATCGACACAATTTGATCATGGGATACCGATAGGGCTATCAGAAAAGGAAAATTTTAATTTTTCAAGGGCAACAACGGTATTATAGCAGATAGTATTTCTGCATTACGGCATTACAGCATTACGACATTATGGCATTACGGCATTACGGCTTTATGGCATTACGGCATTACGGCTTTACCAGTTACAGCTCATAGCAATTACGGCAAAAAATACGGCAATGCCGTAACTGTATTAATTTGTAAAATTAATTCTACCCCAACTATAGGTTATACCACACCCGGGTCAAATCACTAGTCATATTAACTACCAGAGATTTTTTTAATTGACCCAGGTGACCCGAGTGGTGGCTTTTTTTGGACTGACCCGTTTCCAACCGGGTGGCACATGGTCCACCCGTCGGGTGAACGGGTGAAGATTTTTTAGACGGGTCAATTCACTATTTCGAATATCAAAACTACTTAAGTGGATATAGAATTTTAAAAATCATAAATAATATAAAATATGATTTTATAGTTAAAACATTGCATTATCGTTATAACATTAAACAAGTTCTACTTAATATTATGGGGATGACAATCGCATCTACACACCAAATTAGAATGTCTACATCTGCGAAAATTATTTTTTATTCATATTGCAATGCTGTTATAGTAGAAACAGACTACACTCCCAGTATTCTGTTGGCCTAGTAGCATATTGTTAAGTATTATCATTTCATTTTGCATTATAAGCAATATGTTTCATTTGATAATTTCTTAATTATCTAGATTTTTCGAAATTGCAACACATACACAGGTCCCTGTAGCTAAAAAATTTTTAATCAAATACGACCTTTTAAAGTTTCCAAATTCGTATAGATAGGCTCATATAGTACTGTAATAATAAATTTATAATATGATGTGACATAAAAATTTATGTTAAGTGAAAATTTATTATCTCGGCTTAAAAAAACTTTTGGGGTTGAAATTTTGACTATTTTACTCCTAAAAATTATAAGCATAAATTTCTGTTACCTGCTTCTTTGACTGAAATCAAATGAGACACATTATCAAATTTGCGCTTTACTGGTAAGTGGATATACTAGCAATTGTTTTATGTCGAGGAAAAAGCATTTGCTCATCAAGTGCTATACCAGGTTTTACAAGACCGTGAATACCTGTTATTTACAGGAGCTGTCCCCAAATTTCTGTGTCAGATGCGTCGGATCTAGGTCGGCGTTTAGCCGTAGTTGTTAGCAGGTTCTATAGCAAAATTATCAGCTAAGCATTTTTTTTTATTTAATGAATTCCCTATAAGAAAAATGCACCGTATAGGCACGGGATAGAATTGGATAGGCACAGGTCATTTTGGCAGGGTCAAGGTCCGGATTTGTACGAGTATGGCCCGAGTTGGTTCGGATTTAGTAGACCGTTAGGGACCGTGTGCCCGTGCCAATAGGACCGGAAATGGCACGGGTTTTGTAGCAGTTTACTAGTCGAATCGCACAGGATTTGGCACGGGTAATGAACGTAAATTCACGTGCCACCGAGATAACGATGTGGATTAACTATCAAAACATAAAATTACATAAGTAATCAACTAAAATGAACAAGCTAACTGCATATGAAGCAAAATTTTGTAAGGAATTTTTTTTTGTTAAGACACACAGTGAAGCTTCATTAGTGAAATCATGAGATATCGCTCTGTTTTTTAAAAAAAATCCTTTACTGATCTTTCGTTCTCCACGAAACGAGCCAACACATATATAACGTACACATATGTGCCATCTGAATGTGCCATTTCATATGACATGATATTACTAGTGCTCCGAATCGGGTCGGGTCAACCTGAAACCCGACCCGAAATTTCAGGTCGAGTCGGGTTCGGGTTAGAAAATTTTGACCTGAAAGTTTCGGGTCAGGTTTGGGTCGGGTTCGGGTTGAGAATTAGCCCGACCCGAACTGAATTTTTATATAGATTAGTCTTTTATTTTCTTTAGAATAGCGGTTATCATTTAACCAATCGGGACGCAGGATCAGGTGTAATGCGAAATCGAAACGTAACAAGATTTTTTAAACAATCGCTTCTAACTTAAAATTTTGACTATGAAACTACACTTTTTTTTAACAAAAAAATTCCTTGCGAAATTTTGGGTTAGAGGGTGAGGGTCTCTAGTTATTGCATCTACCAAACGCTAATCCTAATCTTAGTTCGGCCGTTATTTGTTTTGTTTTATGTAAAATCAAAACAAACAAAATAATTGGTCAACCAGGGGTGACGTGATATATAATAATTTTTTTTTTTACATCAAAGGTTATGCATTTTTCCTTTTTTTTTTTTATGTTCACATCTAAGCTCACGCAATTTTTTTTATGATCACATTTCACATCTAAGATTACGCAAGTTTTTTTTTTTTATGTTCACATCTAAGGTCACGAAACGAATTTTTTTTTATTCACATCTAAGGTCACGCTAAGATCACGTAATTTTTTTTTATTCACATCTAAGGTCACGCAATTTTTTTTTATTCACATCTAAGGTAGGTCACGCATTTTTTTTTTATTTACATCTAAGGCCAAAATTTTATTTTTTTTTAAAACTTTAGCATGTTGGGCTTAAAAATTCGGGTCAGGTTCGAGTCGGGTCGGGTCGGGTCGGGTCAGGGTCGGGTCAGGTTGAAGTGCTAACCCGATTTTTCAACCCGACCTGACCCAAAATTTCGGGTCGGGTTCGGGTTGGCTATAACCCGACCCGAACCGACCTGTTTGGAGCACTAGATATTATGTGCCACCCTTTGTCACAATGTCTGTGCCATTTTTACCGTGCCATTCCATAAAACGTTCCTGTACATGCCACAAGATCCGTGTCATTTCGAGCATTCCCGATACCAACCCGTACCACTACCCATACCACTTTTCTCATAGGGATGGCATGATTTATTAGTAAAATTTTTGGCAAAATTGATCAATTCTGATCCAGTCGAACATGATTCTGATACACTCCGATGTATCCCACCCAGAATTTTGGGACCCCCTATATGAGTTGTCAAATACATTAAATAAATAAAACAATTATTTTATTTATTAAATTGTTATACCAAATTTTACAAGGTTGTAAATACCAGTTGAACAGGTATTTCACAAATCAGTATTGTATGAATTTTACAAAAGGGTTCCCAAAATTCTGGGTTGGATGCGTCGGATCTAGGTTGTCGTTTAGCCCAAGTTGTTAGCAGGTTCTATAGCAAAATTTTCGGCTGAACATTTTTACTTAATGAATGGATATAATTTATTAGTAAAATTTATGATCTTGGGGTAAAATTGATCAATTCCGATCTAGCTGACTATGATTCCGAAGTATTCCATCTTTACACTTATGTGAGACCCCTTTCCTAACTTATTTGGTAAGTACCATTCACCACGATAAATTTTTTTGGGCGTATTTAATGAGACAAAGAAAAATCGTCTTTTGTATCATAGACCTTGGTTAAATATTTTTTTATATCAGCCACTGGTATATATATGTCTTGGGTAGTATAAAACTAAGACCAGCTTCAGCATATGGGTCTTTAATACCACCAGCATGATTTTTTTGCTTAGGTAATTCAAGCTGCATTCCACCGTTATCCAATTCCTTGAGCCAAGAAGCCTTCAAATGTTTTGCATCACTACCTATTAAGCAATAGAGTAATGATAACCAAAGCCAAACCCTTTATAATGGACCTTTGGGATCGTTGGTTGATATGGCAAGTATTAATTTAATTTCATCAGCTTCTATAGGATCAGATTGTTTTCAATTTTTATCACCCTTTTCAACAATTGCTTTCATCTGACCATCCAACGTCTTATGTAAGCTTTTAAATTTATTTTTATCAACTAAATTTACAATTTTTATATTTTCAAAGGTTTCAGAAATTCCTTATGCAATAGCACAAAAACCAGTATATAAAGAAGAAGCTTTATATTCTTGACCATTTGACTTACAAACTTCGACTACAAATTGCTCAAGTTGCTCTGATAATATTTTATCATCGAGCTCTTTAATATCATTTAAGTATCCATGTAATTGGCAAAACTTATTAAGTAGGTCCATCCAAATATTTATTGATTTATATTTCTTGATGCCTGTTGAATCTTTATAATTTCTTCTCTAGTTGAGGAAACAAATTGGGAGTTGCGTTAGAAGAAGCGAAATTGCAGATAAAAAAAAGTATGTGTATGAAAAGCATATGTAAAAAATAAAATGAATAAAGTAAAACAAAGCGAAATAAAGAGATATAGAGTAAGTGCTGTAAAATAAAATAGAGTAAAGTGCTGTAAAGTAAAGAAGAGAATAAAGTGCAATAAAAATTATAAATATCATTTATCACATGATTAAATAATAATGACATGCAAGTCTGAATAGCATCTAGTAACACTCTCTACGGGATTACCTATTTATTACCTAGGGTATAGAAATTATAGCAGGTTACCAATGATTATAGCATGTGGATGGCCCTTCGGGCCATCCACTGATCGTCAGTAACCTCTGTATCTCCCTAGGAAATAAATAATACTAAAACTTTTCAAAATACAGTACAATTTTTTAATACATGATTGATATTTTTAAGATCCGAAGTTGACTTAAGTTGTTTTGAGATTTGAAATCCACTTAGTGGATTCCGAATCCATAACATATACAGCTGTCCTCTCATATAATCACCTCCCATATAGTCACAAACTCTATAAAATCAAACCAAAATATGATTCTGTTTTTTTATATTAAAAATACCTTCATATGGTCACATTTATATTATTATCACAATCATATTTTTTTTTAGAATTTGTTGGCTGATTTTAATAATAAAATAACTTCATCATAGATAGTTGCTTTATAGAAAAGTTACAATTTTAATAATTAAATCAGTTTTTATCAATAAGTAAAAGTTATTTAGAAGATAAATACACCTGTTCTAAAATTTTCATATAAATCAGAATAGGATAACTTTTTGTTAGTATAATTTTTTTGCAGAAACATAAAAAAAAACTATTAATGAAATATTATTAACTATTTATATGAAAATTTCATGTTTGGTGCATTTTGTTTTCCTGAACAACTTTTCTTTTTCTTATTGCATAAACATCAAATTAGTTAGCATTATCAAGATTTTTATATATAGCAACAAACAATGATCTTATATAAAAATTTTTTAATAAACCATTTTTATATATGATCATTAATTATTGCTATATATAAAAGTCAAAATAATACTAAGTAAATTGATTTTTATGCAATAAAAAAGTTGTTTAGGAGAACAACAATACACCTATATGAAATTTTTATGCAAATCTGATAACTTTTTATTAGTATTGGTTTTCATTTTACGTATCTAAGAATATAACTAAAAAATTTTATAAAAAAGTAAAATAAAAAATGTATTAATAAAATGTCAATGAATTTACATGAAAATTTTAGAATAGATGTATTCTGTTTTTTTGAATAACCTTTTATATTGCATAATAATCGATTTACTTAGTATTATTTGACTTTTATATATAGCAATAATTAATGTTCGTATATAAAATTTTTTTAAAATAAAATCTTCAAAATTTATACCTTAGCCAATCTGTAAAATTTATTATATATAAATATAATATTGCTGCATCAAATTCTTCTATTGATCTATTTATTTTAAATAATATAACCTCAACTACAACTCAAAATATAACACCTTAGCCAGAAAATACTTAATACAAGTTTTCTAAAATGTTGTTCTAATTCCTTTTTATTCAATTAAATATACCATCTAACATACTACCAAAAAATTAAAAAATCAAATAACAAACCAAAACTACAGTTCAATACATCTCTAAAACTTTAGATTTACAAAATAAGCCTTATAATCTAATCAAAAAAATGCAATCAATAAATCTACAAATGCTTCAAAGATTAACAAACCAATTTTGATTTACTTGCTTTAGATATAACCAAACTAAACTGTTAAATACAAAAATATTACACTTAAGATTTTATAGAATTTGACCAATCTATCTTTTAAATCTCAATTAAAACTCTCTATATTCCTTACCTTTTAACTATCTATAAATTTGTCACTCAAAAAATTTATTTCATACCTAACAAGTTTACAACTTACTTATTAAGTTAACCAAATGATTGTTTAATACATATTACTTACTTTTACTATTTCTTTGTTTTTAAAATATATACAAATCTAGACTAAAACTTATCTAGATTTGTTTACAAATCTATGTAGATTTTAGCTAATTGAAATCTACATGAATAATTTATTATACTTTAGTAGGTTTAGGTTGTGGATAAAGTAGTCTGAGCTTTTATTCTTGAATGTAATTTATATGTATTGTTATTATACAATTTAAGTTGCTTATATAGATTTCTATATAACAGTTTATATAAATTTTTTAATAAAGATATTAGCAAGATCTCGCTTTAAAAAAAAAAATAAAATAA
This sequence comes from Gigaspora rosea, assembly GCA_003550325.1. Taxonomy (NCBI): domain Eukaryota; kingdom Fungi; phylum Glomeromycota; class Glomeromycetes; order Diversisporales; family Gigasporaceae; genus Gigaspora; species Gigaspora rosea. The sequence continues at coordinate 209,698 of QKWP01000330.1, forward strand.
AAATAAAATCACTTTATTATCAATCTTTGCCTTTGTTGTTTCAGTTGATTTTTCAATTATTTCTATAAAAAAAAGGTAAATAAAAAAATACAGCAAAATATATATTGTACAATATAAAAAATTACTTCATTATCTGCCTTTTCCTTGTTGTATTGGTTGGTTTTTTGTCAGGACTCAATTTGACTAAGAAATTATAACATTGTCCACAAAGAGAAAATTTGAATGGATTTTTTAAGATTATTTGATAAATATATTCCATAACATGTTTGTGAATATATTCAAATTTAGGTGCATCCCAGTTAATGATGCCTGACGAATGACGAAATAGTTTCGTCTAGACGAATGACGAAACCATTTCGCCAGGCAACTTCAATTTGACGAATGACGAATGACGAAACTAGTGATAGGAAAAATGCGCATTTTTTACCCCGATCATGCTCTTCTTTTAACTCGGCTTAAATTATGTGTACTTTAATTTTCTTATATAAAATTTAGATGGGATAAAATGCGCATGATTCCGAAACATGAGCATGAATGCGCATTAATGCGCACGCATGAAACCCATCTCTAAATGAAGCTCATGACGAATGACGAAACTCGTGACGATTAAGACAAATATAAATTTATATGACAAATGTAAGAAAAATTTAAAAAAATTATTTATCCTTCAGATTTCATTGAAAACTAGTTAATGGAAACCAATTAGTCCATGAACTTAATTTTTTGTTCGCCATCATATCTACTTTTTTTTTTTTGGACATCTTTATCCGTAATTATCGATAATTTACATTACTCACCCGGAGATATCCGATCGGTCTGACGAAGAAGAGACCAACGAAACTTTATAAGAAATAACAAAAGTTTGGATAAAAATTTAAGATTCAGAATATCCAGATGTGTTATAAAGGAGCTTGTTGAAAGATGGACAGCTACAATTTAATATTTTATTTGTCAAATTAATTTCGTCAAGAGTCGTCAATCGTCTGTAGTCTCATCAATTGTCAAGGTTTCGTCAGTGCGAAAATAGTTTCGTCAAGCATCATTAATCCAGTTGGGTTCATAGGAACGTGGGTAAGCTTGTTTAACCAAATCTGTTCTGTTTTTCTTGGTTGGTATCAGAGATTTTTTACAGTCGCTTGTATTTCTGCACCCAATCAGATACAACAATAATACTTAAGTTTTGTATTTTCGCATCCACCGTATGAAATTTGGCTAAATGGGATAAAAACATTTTACTTTTTTAGATTTTTTTTTAGAATAAAAACTTTAAATTCCCGATTTCCAGATTTACAGATCTCCAAATTCCTGTGTGATGTGTACGAAATTTGATGATAACAAGTAGTTTGAAAAGCACTTTAAATCGTCAATAATGAAATAGAATTAATATTGAGCATATATAGAACAGGCCTAATCTAGTTGTATTGCATGATTTTAGTTCAAATGAAATAATATAAAATGAGAAGCATTGGTTGATGGTAATTACGTATTTATGACTAGAATAATTTTTTCAGATACCTCGATTTACAAATGTTATTTTTTGCTTATGAAGTTTCTTCTCTATGCCACTCATATAGCTAATGTAAATTAAATAAAATGACAACCTTATTTAACTTATTTCAAATACTTATATTTAAATGCCTTATAAACGAACTCGACAATTCAAAATTCTCATACTTATTCAGGTAAAAATTCAAGAACTTAATGGTTAATTTCGTTAACTTAATTAAAATTCTACTTTCTTGTTTATCTGCAAGTTTGGCAAGTCAATAAACAATAATGAAGTGCATCATTCTGAAATCATTGAAGCTTAGCATCTTTTTAAAAAAATTAAAGGAATATAGAGATATAGAGGAAAATAGATGAAACCAATAATGTTACCAACTCTGTAAGTTGTTAAAGTAATGCAAATAATAATTTGGCAAGCAAGTTGACAATTATTTAGTTGAAATATGCTTTAAATTTTAATTATTCTAATTATATTTTCATCATTGTTAATGGTTGTTAATTTATTGCAAAAAAAAATAGAGATCAGTCCTGCGTATCTCAAATTTATTGACTTTAATAATAACATAAAAAATCTACTTTATCATAATATAATTCAATTCCATTTTAACAGTGATATGCTTGAGAAAGTTTATGGGACTTAAGGCGTCCATCAATTATTTTTGAATTGCGCCGGGAATTAAATTTAGTTAATGGAAATTACTTTAACCGATATAACAGCGACACGACATTATTAAGTAAAGAAAAATTTTAAATAATGGAAAAAACCAGTGAGTTTGTCATTTCGATCAACAAACTTTTTGCATCAAATCATCTTTTTTTTATCTTGCCTATCAAAATTTTATAGCTACTAGAGTAAATAGAGTCATTAATCAGTTAGTTTCATATCTTTTGGTATGAGCTATAATTCATTTCAGCAACACACCATATTATGACCTAAAAATTGCGTAATGATATATAAATATCAGGTTGATGTAAACTACATAGGATCAGTAAAAGATACACAAGTATTGCTGTATTAATCGAAGTCATTATTTTGATCCGTCATAGCAACTGAGCATCACTATAATTATTAGCAAGTGACAATAAGAGTTTTACTTGTGCAAATCGAACCTCAATAATATCACTAGGCGTACTATTGATTTTATTAATAATGTTATATACAAGAATAATACGTATTGATCGCATCCAGAGAGGCGCTTATAAACACTTTTAGGTAACTTCGTAGCTAACATTGTATAGGTGCCGGGTAGGAATAGTAATTTTGATATCTATTGTAATTAAGGAAACTTTTCTGTTGGATTGATCTAAACAGTAGACATTGCCTTGTTGCGTAATAATCAGGTATTGATTTTTTTAAATATAATATCAAAATAAATATCAGTATATTTATGTACGTCTGTACATATGACGTATTTACTTACTATTGTTATATGCTTATGTAACAACTTAATTTGTTGATTTGTGTTCCAATACGTATGTTGAACAACGTGACACATATCTTAATAAATTGATGCGAAATTCTCTTGCATTAAAATGTCAATTTACAATTTGCAATAACCTATTTGAAAAACATCCGGAAAAAATCGACAATTTATCAGATATTATTCAAATAGCCAACAAAGCTATTCAATTGTATTTAGAAGATAATATGTCGCAAGATTTTTCTCAGGAGATTCTTAATGAAGTCGTTAAAGAAATGAGTAATCTGTATAATGAAGAAAGGTTAAAAGGCATAAATTCCCGTTCAGTTCTTGATACGTTAGAAGAGTTTCTAATAAAAAAGAAACAATGTCCTGTTAATATTATCAATTTTTGCTTAGATGATCAAATTAATCCTACGATTCAAATCATTCTTGCAAATTGTTATCATTATGGTAAATGGCTTGAAAGGAATGAATCTAAAGCATTTATTTATTATCAAAAATCTGCAGAGATGGATGACGCTATTGGAATAAATAGTGTTGGATATTGTTATGATGAAGGAATTGGTGTTGTAAAAGATGAACATAAAGCATTCATTTATTATCAAAAATCTGCAGAAATGGGATTCGTTGGAGGGATTTATAATGTTGGAGATTGTTATTTTCGTGGTACTGGAGTCGAAAAAGATGAACAAAAAGCATTCATTTATTATCAAAAATCTGCAGAGTTAGGAGATGTTGATGGAATATATCAGGTTGGATGTTGTTATCGAAATGGAATTGGAGTTGAAAAAGATGAGCATAAAGCATTTATTTATTATCAAAAATCTGCAGAGATGGAGCATGCTGCTGGAACATATAATGTTGGTTGGTGTTATGAAAATGGAATTGGAGTTGAAACAGATAAACATCAGGCATTGATTTATTATCAAAAATCTGCTGAGATGTGTCACGTTAATGGAACATATATGGTTGGATATTGTTATCTCGATGGAATTGGAGTTGAAAAGAATGAACATAAGTCATTCATTTATTTTCAAAAATCTGCAGAGATGGGTGATCCTAATGGACTAAATAGTATTGGATATTGTTATCGAAATGGAATTGGAGTTGAAAAAGATGAGCATAAGGCATTCATTTATTATCAAAAATCTGCGGAGATGGGGCATGGCAGTGGTACTTATAATGTTGGGTATTGTTATGAAGATGGAATTGGTGTTGAAAAGAATGAATATAAGGCATTCATTTATTATAAAAAATCTGCAGAGGTGGGTGTCGCCATGGCTGCATATATGGTTGGATATTGTTATCTTAATGGAATTGGAGTTGAAAAAGATGAAAATAATGCATTCATCTATTATAAAAAATGTGCAGAAATGGGATACGTTAGAGGGATATATAAGGTTGGATATTGTTATAGAAATGGAATTGGAGTTGAAAAAGATAAACAAAAAGCATTCATTTGTTACCAAAAATCTGCGGAAATGGGGTACGCTAGAGGGACATGTAAGGTTGGACATTGTTATAAATATGGAGTTGGAGTTGGAAAAGATGAACATTTGGCTTTTATTTACTATCAAAAATCTGCAGAGATGGGAAATGTTAAAGGAATGAAAGAAGTTGGAAATTGTTATCTTTATGGAAATGGGGTTGAAAAGGATGAGTATAAGGCATTTATTTATTATCAAAAATCTGTAGAAATAGTTAACGCTAGTAGAAGTTAAGTGTTGCATAATGTTATCGAAATATAATTAGATCTGATAAAGCAAAAATGTTTGTATTAAAGATAAAGATTTGTGTGGGTATATTTTGACATGCCAACATTACGAGATTAAAAATTAAATATAATAAAAATCGAAAAAATGTATATTCGTTTGGTCAGAATTAAAGTTAAAATAAGATTGTAATTTGCAAAAAAATATAAAAGGTGATTTAATAAGTAAATTTCGAGTTAGACGATTCTTATTTAAAAAAATAATTCATCGCACATGATATTGGTTAGGGCTGAAAAATTGTCGTAATTCAATAATATTAGTTGAACAACAGGTATGCGATTGGGAGGTTTTTATTGTACCAACGTGTAAATATAATGAATATTTTACTTAGTAAAAACATAAATTAAACGGATGTTGTCTAATTTGATTTAATAATGAAGGCTCAAAATTCTCACAGCGATTAATAAAAATAAACCCTAAGTTTTGTGATTTTTGTCTTCGACTGATCAATATGATTTTTAATATGTAATAGTTAATTGACAAACTGTTAAAATTTTTTATTTTATTAAATTCTTTTGAACAGAAATGGTTCAAAGAAACAAGAATTGGGTTATAATTTCTTAGTGTAATTAAACGAAAATTAGCAGATGAAAACTAAAAGAAAATCGTAAATCGAAGAAAATATAATTTATAAAGGGTATTTTCAAACACCTAATCAATCAGTCGGAACGGGTCCGAGTGTAAATTTTTATTAGTAAAAAATAATTTAACGAATTAATTGTATTGATGATTCTAATGAATAAAGCACGTGATGAATGTTTAATTCGCCAGAAAGAAAATTTTATTAGCGGAAGTTCGTTTAACTGATCAAGAATATTTATCATTTCAATCAACAAGAGATAGATGCTCAAACGTCCTTTTTTTATCATAGTGTTGCGCTTACTGGTCAAAAATTTTCATTGATTGATTAGAATTTTTCAAGTACTTCACTCTTTTTACTTTATCATTATCGTAATAGTTAGGGCTGTTAATCGGTCCGTCTGGTCCGTCCCGGTTAAAAGACCGCACGGTCTTTTTAAATACCGGACCGGACGCGGTCCAGGACCGACTAGGACCGAATAGAGCTAGACCGGACGGACCGATGATCAATATAATACTTTTTTGCTATAACGGTGAAATTAAGTTTGTCAGTATAAAGAATTACAATAAGCTTTTCAAATTAATAATATTTGTTTATATGATATTAATACGTTTGATAATTTTAGTTATAACTCATTTAATTAACTTCGTAAATATGAACATTTAAAATCAGTTAAAAAGAAATTTGCCACATTTAACCACTTAAGATTAGATAATTTGATTGAATAATATAATCATAATTGGGCATGCCAAATGTTCAATCTTGTACTGATTCAAGACAAGAATTGTCTTAATATATGAAAAAATTAAAGTAAATCAACAAAACGATTAGACGTTACTTGCATAGAAAAAAATATTTATTAATAAAACATTGTTAGCATTTACATGTCTGTCAAATACTTAAAATTTAATATATTTAATAAAAAAAAATATAAAAAACAAAGTATACTACAGTATAGGTTATTTCCAAGTTAAAATCAAAAAAAAATTGAATCGGTAAAATGTTATAGAAGTTTTATACGTATTTCAAGCACCATAAAATTATATACGTATATAAAAAAAAACCTGCTAGCAGGAAAAAAAATTTTTGTACAATTAAAATTTAGAATGGTAAGTCTTCAGTAAACCAAGACCAAATTTAGTATGAATTTTAATTTAACTTTTCTAATAATGAAATGTTAAGTGACCTAATATAGCTGACGAAGAACCCTAACAATACATGGTAAAAGTAGTTTCGGAAGTAATTTGATACTTATATGGAAAATTTGATGGGAATTAGTGAAAGAGCGTGATGAATAGACAGAGGAGATTTAAGGGTCGACAAAAAATTCGGTGAATCTTCAGAGTAGGAGTAGAGAAGAGAAAATTAATAATAATTCAAAGGCAATTTCAATTATTAGTAAAAAAAGGAGTTTGGGTCGCATTACCTAGTCTTTTGTCTTCATTTTGGTAGTTAATCTGATTTTCAACAAGATCTATTCCGACTAATGTTCGCGAATTTCCTCAGAAACAATTTTTTCATATCTTACGAAAATTCCTAAATCTTGTCCTTAGTAGTTGGCGATGTCCACACATATTTTTTTTCTTTATGAACAATTTTCCAATTATTCGGTAAATTAAATTTTTCAACAATCGGTATGTTATTAAAAAATGGTGCTCGGAAATTTTCTATTTTTTCTATATTAGCTAGAAATTCATCAGTAATTTCATCTATTTCCAAAGTAATCGATTTTTCGGCAATTTCAAATAGAGAAGATAAGAAATTAATGCAATATCATTAGATAAATGAAAAATAGCACCCAAACTAATAACATGATCAAATTTCTTGTTTTCACTTGATAAATAAGGAACTATTTCTTCCATTAATCCTACATATACATTTGTATAACCACTTTGGATTGCTTTTTTAGCCACTTCTTCTGCAAAATCTATACAAGTCACTCTCGTTATAGTGAAGTCATCGGGCTGAGAGATTTTCTTCACTATATCGAGAGATTCACTATATCAAGAGTCTCTTGATATAGTGAAGATTATATATTAACTGTATAAATCTTCACTATAGCGAGAGAAATTTAAAACTACTTAAAAGTTTATACAGCCAATCTATCATAAGTGCACCTTCTATAAGTGCATTTTCATTCTATAATTATATATCATATTATGCAATCTATGCGGCATTGTTTTTGCATATTTTATAAATGCATCTATTTCTGACATGTACTAACCTCATAAATATATTGTATATTTCTTATGAAATATTTGAATATAACATCAATTATTAATGATTTAGTAAAATCAGCAAATGTTTTTCATATCTAATACTTTTGATTTCAAATGTATTACAGTATTTAATTTTCTTTTGACTTCTTTATTTATAAATTTCACTATACAAATTTATTAGGATTGATTTTTAATAACTTTGCAAAATTAGTTTGTACTTGTAATTCTTTATAATTCTTATATTATATAGTATCATTATGCATGAAACACGATAATTAATCGCTTCATATGATTGGTCAATATATGTCACATGATATCAACTTCACTATATCAAGTGACATTTTGTTATATCCGGTCAAAAAAAATCTTCACAATACCTTATATCAAGAGTTTGCTATGTAACTTCATTATATCGAGTGAATTTTAAATATGATTGGTTTTGTTCTAAAAAAATTCTTCACTATAAGCCAATCTTCACTATATCGAGAGTTCATTATAACGAGAGTGACTTGTACCAGTAATCCGGCTGCCATTATTATACTTTGAAATAGTTTTTCCACTTAATCCCGTGCCACAACCAATGTCAATAATGGTCCCGGCAAAATTATTTTTTTGGCATATTTCGTCAAAGAGAAGATGATATTGGTAACATCCCAGCCTTTCATTGTATTGATCAACTTCTTCATTAAACTGATTTTGGAGACGCTTATTGGCAGCAGAAAGCTCTGAAGTAGAGTCTATGTAAATTAAATGGTTATTTACTTCTTCCTCGATTTTCTGCTTGGTCTCTAAATGTCTGTCCTCAAATACAATAGTTTTTGACATATTTTTGCAAATTACTGTAATTTTTAATATGTTGTCTTTTTATTTAACTTATGAAACTCTCGCCTCTGCTTTGTTATTTCTTATGCCAAGAACAGCGTAATATGGTCTTTTTTCAAATTGAATTGATTGTTGTTTTTGTAAAATTGATGCGTTTAGTTGTCTCACCCTTAAGTTTTTTTTAACAATATTTATTGTCAAAGGCGAGGGGTGTATGATAGAATCGAATAATCAATCACACACACAAAAAAGAAACTCAGACACACAGACTGCGTAACAAGTCTGATATAGAGAGGCGGTTTGATTTGGCAAGGTAGGGCTTGTTACGGATAGAAGGAAGACGCGGAAATGAAGGTGAGTTTTTGATTCACAATGCAAAAGTTTTTCTTTTATTAAAATTTTTAATTATTTACAACTTGGACACACATGGACACACATTTTCTAAGCTAAATTTTGAATCTATTTATAAAAATTTTCAAAGATCCAAAAAGAAGAAGTTCGAAAAAGAAGAAAAAAAATCACGCCATCTACTTCCACCCTTTCAATTAATTACTGATTTAGGCTACTTTCCATCATGAGCGTATGCATTTGATTTTGACGTAAGTCAACAGATCGAAAAACGGGCTAAGTGGAGACAAGCCTGCTAGTTTCCAAAAACGGGCAACCGGTCAGCAACCGGTTCGGTGGTTGTTAGTATGAAAGAAGAAACCTGGATAGCATGCGATAACACATGCAAGATAAGAGTCATTTAATTAACTGCCTTAATTGGAATTATTAAATGTTTACTAATGATAACTTTATTATATATCGGGATGAGGCCATACACAATCAGATAACTCGCAATTGTGATAGCGAATTCGCACCCAGCCCACCCACCCAGGGGAATCCTGCCATTTTGTCGTTTCTTTAAACTTCATGTCCAGTCGGCCTGCTTTGTGCAGTGTAGGAGCCCACCGGCTGATGATACATATTACAAATGACGCTAATGATAGCTATACTTGGCGCAAATTGTAGTTGCTATTTCCGGGAACATAGCCAGTCTCAGCTCGTGCATCAATCGCACCGATATACGCTACTGCTGCATATTATCAATAAAAGGAAGACATGTGCCCTATGAAAACTCGATAAACAGGAATGCATGTAAAAATACGAAATTGTATGCGGGTAAGTACGGGTTTCATAATCACTGCACGGAAACTGCACAGAAACTGATCACCAAAAAATTTAATACACGTTATCACACGAAATATTGAAATCCATGCACTATCGTGCATAGTATTATAACCATTTATTGACGTGTATTAATCTTAATGATCACATAATTTTCGTGCACTAATATGACAATCGTTAAGATTCTTAACGATCATAAATTTTGTGCACTAACGTGCACAATCGTTAAGATTCTTAACAATCATAATTTTCGTGCACTGACATGCATAATCGTTAAGATTCTTAACAATCATAATCATAATTTTCGTGCTTTGACGTGCACAATCGTTAAGATTCTTAACAAAAGTTTCAGTTCACTGACGTAACGATCATTTCAATCGTTAAGGTTCTTAACAATCATTTCTGTATAAAATGTATGATCATCACAATCGTTAAGACTCCTTAACGATCATAATTTCAGTGCATTAATATCGTGATCATCACAATCATTACGATCATAATTTTTGTGCATGATATCACAATTGTCACAATTGCTTAAGATCCTTAACGATCATAATTTCATGTACTAACATAATGATCATTAAGATCTTTAATGATCATAATTTCGTGCATTAACGTGATGATCGTTAAGATTCTTAATGATTATAAATTCCATGCATTGACACGCACAAAAACATTTATTTTGTTTTTTTTTGTTTTTTTTTGCACTTATCAATAATAATTTCCGTGCATTGACACGCACTAATTACATTTGATTTGTAAGCAAATAAATTTTGCTTTTTTTTTTGTTTACTCTTAACATTTTTATCATCTTATATTTTTTTATAATTTTTTTTTTTACAACTCATTAATTTTTATATAATTTTTTTAGTTATTGTCATTGTTTAAACTATCCTTAGAGTTATTGCCTTGGAAGCTACTCTTTTGGAATCACTATCATTTTTGGTGTATGTTTTTCATCATTTTTGGTGGTATCGCAGCTTTATTTTTTTTTGCTATTATTTTTTTCTTTTATTTTTTATCTCTCTGTATATTATTGCATTTTAGCCTCTCCCTTGAGTTACTGCCATTGGAGTTGCCACAATCGGGGTTGTCCCTATTGGAGTTATTTCTAGAGTAGTCATTTCGATTTTTTTTTAAAACTTTCATTTTGGTACTATTACTTTGTTTTTTTTACGATATTATTAGTTGCTGGGTTATTTTTAAAGTCTGTAGTTTTAGTAATTAGAAGTATTTTCTTATTCGCATGTAAATTATTAAATTAAACTATTTGTATTATAAAATTTAATTAATAAAATAATTAAATAAATTAAGTTATTTAATAAAATATAAAATTTAGTTAATAAAACTTATAAAATTTAGTTAATAAAATAATAAAATTTAGTTAATAAAATAATGCATATATGATATATTTATTATGTATATATGTATGGACATATGCTATTATATGTTACCTGCATGTAAATATGCACAAGACAATGCACGAGAAAACACATAAAATTGCACATAAGTACATGCAGTGTTGCATGGAATCCGCGCCCTTTTACGTGCTATGAACTTGCTTTCCCGTGCAATGTCCTGTATAGATTTACGTGCAGGTTTGTGTGGTCACCTATTCAAACTTTTCCGTGTATTTCAGTATTATTCTGTGCTGTAATTTCTCATAGGGGTGATTCTATCATTTCCTCGCATTTCCCAGTTGGCCTGCTTTGTACAGTGTGGGAGACCACCGGCTGATGATACATATTACAAATGACGCTGATGATGGTTATACTGTTTAATTACCCAAACAAGACATTACATCATTACTAACAATCTACTGTTTAAAAGATCGCGACAACCCCACACTGACTTCTTCGAGTACTGTTACCTCATAAAGTCCCTGCTATTCTTTTTAGTATGCACTCAGACCCTTTGTTTGGACATTTTAATTTTTATTCTACTCTCTAGCGAATTTCTTAAAGATTCTTTTGCCCGCAGATGGGAGAAGACATTAAAGAGTATGTAAGGTCCTGTGACGCTTGCCAACAAAGAGGAAAACCCCGAACATGTGAACCCCGTTTTCCAATCAAAATTGGTCAACACTTCGACCGTATAGGGATTGACATTGTTGGACTCTTAGTTCCCACCAAATTTGAAAAGAAATACATCATTGTTGCCACTGAATTTCTTATCAAATGGCTGGAAGCACGTGCCCTATCGGAAGCAACCGCCTTAGCTGTTGCCACTTTTTTAATTGAAGATATTATTTGTCGGCATGGCAGCCCTAAAGAGCTCTTGTTAGACCAAGGAAAACATTTTGCTAACAAATTGGTCGATCATATCTTTGACCAACTTCAATTCTAGTATAGGTATTCAACTGCATATCACCCTCAGACTAATGGCTTGGTCGAGCGATTCAATCGGACCATTTGTGAAGTCTTGTCCAAGTGTACCATCCAATTTCATTTTGATTGGGATCAATTTATTGCCCCCGCCCAATTTGCCTATCGGACCACCCGACATGCCGTGATGGGTTACGAGCCCTTTTATTTACTCTATGGGATGGATGCTATTCTCCCCAGAGAAGTCGCTAACTTAAGACTACCATCTCCTTCGAACGAGAGAGACTTGCAATCTAACATTCTTAGAAGAGTTGCCGTATTATTAGGAGATATACCGGAAATTCAAAGAAAAGTGCAAAAAAGAACTGAAAAGGCTCAATTACGCCAAAAGAATCACCATGACCAAAAATATACTATTGAAAGTTATACCATAGGAGATCAATTCCTTCGTTATAAATCATTTCGGGAAGGACCCATAAGGATAAGCTGAAAGAAAAATGGGAGTGACCTTTTTACATTCATGACGCTCTTGGTAATAGTGTTTATAAACTCAGGATCATGGATGGTAAGGTGCTAAAACAGAAGTACCATGGTAATCGTTTGAGGTTATATCATTCACAAACGAACCAGACTAATAGTAGTCCGGACCTTTACATCTCGCGGGAGCTTGATAATTAAGCAGGGGAGTTAATTACACTTGAACAATTAAATATTTTTCTTTTTCGATAGCCCTATCGGTATCCCATGATCAAATTATGTCGATCACTCTGAACTCTTAAACTGTAAACCCCGATCATTAATTTGATCGATGACTGATTGACATATGAATATTCTTTTCTATTTCTTTATTTGTTACTATATACATATCTCTTTTATTTCCTATTTTGTTATACGTATACATATTATTTCTTATTACCTTATTGGGACATCATACTAAAGATTGGATCGAAGTCTATTATAGATATGATGATCGATCAGAAGATGGATCAACTGTCATCATCTGGCCTCCATTTACACCAACGTGCTTGAATTAGAAGTTTTCCGTACATGTCTCATGGTGACACTTGATTATTTAGCCTATCTCGGATGACCCGAGGCATTCAAATAGTTTCAGGAATCAGCCAATATGTTTCAAATTTTCATTTTCGCAGACGGAACTTTTAAATAAGGCAAAGGCGTAGTTGAAACTAATGTGATTAATGAAGGAATTGGTGTTGAAAAGAACTGAATAATTCTAAAAATAAGTTGACCACAGATAAAAGTTTTCTTGAATAGACTACTATAATTAATTTATGTATCTAGAAACATATATTTAAAGGCTTGGATTCTGCCTTCAATAAAGACTTCAGACTTCGATCTGATCCTTTGTTTAATAATAAACCTTGACCCTATATAAGTTAGTAGGCATTTCAAAGCCGAGGCAACTTATATACATTTTTATTATCGATTTCTCAACACTGTTTGTTAGCATTACGCTGCTGTTTTGTTATTTGTTTTATTAGTTATTTTATTTATTGTTTGATTATTTTTACACTGCTGCTAATACACATATCGATATGCTAATATTTGATTGTTTTATTGATAATACGTATAAGACTATAGATAGATTTATTTACTGCTATATTGTTTGATTGTTTCTGCTGATTAACGATTGATATCGTTAGATAACTTCTTTGTTTAATTATATACCGATTCATCCCTTATTAATCCCTTACACCCAATTCAACTCCTTTTACGCCAAAGTACCCTAACTCCTTCATAATTCTCTATCCGACTTCTCTGCTGTTAACTCGTAAATATCGTTCATTATCCCGATAGCTCTATCGGCGGGTCTGATATCTCCAACCGATAGTAATACCAGGTCGTCCACCCGGGCTATTGACCACACCTTTATATCAACCTAGTTACCAAGATCTCCTTCCCAATGGCAAGTGGGTGGATAACAACTTCCCTACCTTCTTCCTCCATCCTTTATAACCTCAAACTGACCCAACTGAACAAACATCTTTCACACAATACCTTAACCTTATTCATTCTTTATACCCATCACCAGTATCTCATACTCTCTTAACCGAACCAATACATCATGCAATACCTCATTCTTACTTATTTCCCACACTCATACTATCATCACTACTAACTCCTACTTATCACTCATCAACTCTACGTCAAGGACCCGGTTCACGGTGATAAAGGATACCATGTGACAATGTCACAGCATCTAACCTTCCTTCCTTTACGACTATTAGCTACCATGTACTCATCTTCGATATCCGGGTTGTCCACCCGGGCTATTGACCACACCTGTATGCTAACCTAACTATCAAATCTCCTTCCCAGTGGCGATCGAGTGGGTAAGAACCCTCTACTCTCTTCCTCTTAAATAACAATCTCTTATACTATCCCTTACACAACTAAACCAACTTCTCTCACACAATACCTTATCCTTATTCATACTCTATATCCGTCATCAGCATTTCAAACTTACTCACCGAACCAATACTTTCCACACAATGTTTCATTCTTACTCATTTCCCATACTATAATATCTATCACCAATAACTCATACCTACCACTCATCAACTCTACATCAAAAACCTGACTCACAGTAATACATGGATACCACAGTGTCATGGCATCTAACTCTTAACAACCATCCGCTACTAAAGCATTCATCTTTAGCATCCGGTTTTTCCGCCCAGGTTATCGACCACACCTGTATATTAAACTGACCACTATGATCTCCTTCCCAGTGGCAGGTGGGTGGGCAACAACCCCTTACTTTCTTCTTCTTAAGTAACTATTCCTTATAACCTCCTACTAACCTAACTGAACCAACATCTCTTACACAATACCTTATCATTCATTCTCTATATCCGTTACCAATACCTCATACTTACTCAACCGAACCAATACCTCCCACGCAATACCTTACTCTTACTCATTTCTTATACACCTAATATCTATTAACAATAACTCATACTTGCCACTCATCAACTCTATGTCAAAGACCTGAATCACAGAGACAAACGGATGCCACATGACAATGTCACAGCATCTAACTCTCAACAGCAATCAGTACCAAAACATTCATCTTCGACATCTGGTTGTCCACTCAGGCTATCAACCACACCTGTACATCAACCTAACTACCAAGATCTCTTTCCCAGTAGTGGTTGAGTGGGTAACAACCCTCAATCTCTTCCTCTTAAAATAACCATCCTTATAGCTATCCCTTATCCAACCGAACTGACATCTCTTACACAATACCTTATCTTTAATCATTCTCTATATCCATCACCAATACCTCATACTCAACTAAACCTACCTCCTATGCAATACCTCATTCTTACTCGTTCCCATATTCCTAATATCCGTCACCAATATCATACTTACTACTCATCAACTCTACATCAAGGACCCGACTTTCAATAAACAGATGCCATGTGACAGCGTCACGGCATCTAACTCTTAACAGCCACCAGTTCCAATGCATTCACCTTCGACATCCGGGTTGTCCACCCGGGCTATCGACTACACCTGTATATTAACCTAACCACTATGATCTCCTTCCCAGTGGCAGGTGGGTGGGTAACAACCCCTTACACTCTTTCTCTTAAATAATCATCCTTATAACTACCCTTATCCAACCGAACCAACATCTCTTACACAATACCTTAACCTTAACCATTCTCTATATCCGTTACCAATACCTCATACTTACTCAACTGAACCAATACCTCCTATGCAATACCTCCTTCTTACTCATCCCTCATATTCCTAATATCCGTCACCAAAATCATACTTATCACTCATCAACTCTATATCAAGGACCCGGATCACAGTGATAAACGGATGCCACGTGACAACGTCACGGCACATAACTTTTAACAACATAAGCTACCAAAACATTCATCTTCGACATCCGGGTTGTCCACCCGGGTTATCGACCCCACCTGTATATCATCCTAACCACCAAGATCTCCTTCCCAGTGGTGAGTGGGTGGGTACAACTCCTTAACTCTCTTCCTCTCAAATAACCTTCTCTTATAACCTCATACTGACCCAACCGAACCAACATCTCTCACACAATACTTTACGCTTTTCTATTCTCTATATCTGCCACCAATACCTCATACTTACTCAACCAAACCAATACCTCCCACGCAATACCGCATTCTTACTCACTTCCCATACTCCTAATATCCATGACCAAATACTCATACTTACCACTCAAAAACCTATGTCAAGGACCCTGTAAAGCAATAACAGATGCCACGTGACAATATCACAGCATCTAATTCTCCTTCCTTAAACAACCATCAGCTACCAAAGCATATCCGGGTCGTCCACCTGGGCTATCGACCATACTATAACCCCATTCAAAACACAAGGACTCTCATTAAACCCAAAGTCATCTCTTGTCCAACACATTATTTCTACCGATTTCCTATACGTACAATATCCGCCATAAACACCTCATACTACTCAAACGTCAACTCTTCATCATGGGCTAAGCCCCAGTCCTGTGATACATTGATGCCTCCTGAATTCGTTCACGGCTTTTACTTTTCCTTCCCTAATATCCGACCTGTCCGACCAGGCCAACCAGCCACTCACCTTCGATATTCGGGTTGATCCACCCGAGCTATCGAACTTCCCATAAGACCACCAAACCCACAAACACTCCCACCTAGTGGTGGGTGGGCGGGAACCAACGACAAAGCTGGACTTCCGTCGAGCTAGCAGCAAAGACAAAAGAGGGAGAACAATTTCCCACACCTCTCCTCTCAAATAGTCATTTCTCATGACCTCATACTTACACATCCCAATTCAATACATCATCCTTACCCACTTCTCAAACTAATATGTCCATCACCATTACCTCACACTCACCAGTCGTCATCACTACGTCATGGACCTGGGTCATGGTCTCGTGACAAATAGATGCCACGTGACTTCGTTCACGGCATCTCATTTGTCACTCGACCCACTTCAACCACATGACGATGGAATACACATATGGGATCATCCAGAGAATCGAACCATGTTCTCTCTTCCTTCACTCTCGAAACATATGCACAATGTGCATCGAGACAAGGGTCCACCATATAACATTACAATAATCGTTCAACAATCTAAACCAGACAAATCCATTTTCAAAGCTGGTAATAATTCTATCACACTCCTAGGACCTATCTAGGACATATGGCCTGGGACTTCCTTGAAGTAATCAAGACCAACTCCACGAACTCTTCCCCTCCGGCACACATCATCTGAACACTCCTTTTTATTTTTCCTTTACCGACTTTTTTAAACTATCGCCTGCCACGTTGCTTGCATTTTTCTTTCCAAAGACCCCTCCAATACCAGCCACTACAAAACAGGTGCTACCCACTCTTGAGCTCCAACACTCCTTTCACCTGCTATACCATCCTCTTCTTAAAAACCATCACCCTTTAAACCACAACCACCTTACCTTTTCCACGCATTCCTATCTCGACCCCTATTACCTTTCCATCTTGCCTCATTAACTACTCTCTCTTCTAATCTCTCAACTAAATCTCTCTCAGCTCCTGCCTCCCATAAACTTTCACCATTACACAGCAACTTCAACGCTTCCACTGGCAAACAGTCCAGTGTACGTTTCAACACCAACTGCAACTCTTCTTCCAAACCATTCCTTGAACTATTTTCTGAGGTTACCGACCACTGACAGTCATTTTCACCCTCTACTAATACCATTAGGTTCGTTCACGCTTTCGTTTATATCTGACCACGTGGTGCCAACGACAAAGCTGGACTTCCGTCGAGCTAGCAGCAAAGACAAAAGAGGGAGAACAATTTCCCACACCTCTCCTCTCAAATAGTCATTTCTCATGACCTCATACTTACACATCCCAATTCAATACATCATCCTTACCCACTTCTCAAACTAATATGTCCATCACCATTACCTCACACTCACCAGTCGTCATCACTACGTCATGGACCTGGGTCATGGTCTCGTGACAAATAGATGCCACGTGACTTCGTTCACGGCATCTCATGTACGCTACTGCTGCATATCATCAATAAAATTTGATTAATAAAGTTCAATATCTGGCCATGGCGGTCAGGTGATTCCAATAATAAATATGTCACATGTGTGCAATGATTTTCGCTGCTTTTAATTTTCATCGTGAAAATTAAGACACGGCCTCACGCTATACCCGATTTGGCCTTGCAGGAAATCAATTTTTAAAATCACGATTTTAATGATTTTTCCCATTTTTGGCATACCTCTATGACGGGACCAAGTTATTAAATAAAGGGCTGATTATTCTCTTGATGCCTTCTTATCGTTAAATTGATCCAGGTCCTGATTTCAATCTTCTTTTTCTTACTGATTTTTTCGTGATTAACGGCAAAGCTTTTATCCATATCGAGGCTTATGGAACGGGGCTTGGGTATGTGACCATGGGAACCATGCGCAGTACCAGGTGCGGGAAAGTGTTTTTTTTTAAACGGCGCAGCTATACGGATCACGTGTGTCACGGGACTTCGATCTACGGGGTCACATGGTTCTGCCGGCGGCTCTTTCGGACTCGCGGAAAAATTCGACCATCACGGGATTCCAGTCCGCTCCTAACAATGCGTTTAGTTGTCTCACCCTTATAGTTTTTTTTAACAGTATTTATGTAAAAGTTCTTGCTAAATAAACTCGAGATAATGTTTGTGGGCGTCATTTTGAAGATTGGATCCCAAAATACCATATAAAATTTTTTATGTAAGGGTGCACATTAATTCGGAATTGCGACTTTCAACGAGCGTTATTTCAATGTAGAGATGGGCGTATGCTGCATGCATTTATGTGATTGACATGATTAGTGTAAAATATACAATAACCAATAGGAAACTCAAAAATTAGTTCATAATAATTGATAAATTTTAAGTTTCTGTTTACATATAAATTGTTTTAGATTGCACTTTTATAATACTGTAAATAATATAATCCGAACATTACATATCAACCTGTTTTCGTCCTTAAATAATTAGATCATTACTTATTACTGTATTAATACTAGTTTTTCACACTTTCGTATAACTAATCAAATGCCGCCATCTAGAATGATGAATTCGCACAATCTTTGCATTTGATTTTGGCGTTTAAATCTATGATTTTCACAAGTTAATGTGCCGTGCCAGTGTAGCATACTGCTACTGTTCGTGTATTGATCATACCAGATTTGGTATTCATGTTACTCTGAGATATAATAGCATAAATGGAATGAGATAAGGTGAGAATTCATAAACAAACTGTGCTGATTGCGATGCACAAGTTCGATTTTATTTTAATAAATACTTTATTTATAGTATCAGCTCACCAACAATTACTTTACAGACAACTTAGTCCGCAAAGAATTAAATTATGGGAAAGGTTATTTTACAGTCTATTAATTCGCAGATACCGGTAAGTTTGTTTCATAAACATTTAGTTCACTGACATCTGATATCACAGATAATTTAATTCTAGTCATTGTCGGTGGGCTAAGTTTTAATTAAAGTCGGTGCAGTTTATAAAAAAAATTGACGGTGAAAAAATGAATTTGTCTGTGAATTATCTGTTTGTAAAATAATCTAGTCTGTGGATTAATTGTCTATGAACTAAGTTGCCTATAAAGTGCTTGTTGTAAAATAATACGGACGTAGGTGGATTCACTTATTTGATTTTTTTTCAAATTCATAAGTCACGTTATTTTTTATGTAACAATAGGAATACTTAATAAATTTGTCGTCTTGTTGGCATATTATATGTAATATGCTAAATAACTTAATCGTATTTTATTTTCTTTCAAGTTTTTTACCGTGTCCTACACCTGTATACTGCATGTTATGTAATCTAATTCGTCCTTTTGTCAATAGTATGGTTAAAAATAAACAGAAGATGGTATAATAAGCTATAGCGATGTTAACAACAATTATAATTAAATTATATTTGGTAATAAAATAGAAGCATAGCTGAAATAAAATAATCGATAGTTCAAAATACTGGATAAAAAAAAAAAAGTGAAACTAAACAACAATATAATTTAATTCCATAAGAAAATTAAGCTTTAACTCTTTTGGAAATTAATTCATCATAATCTTAATTATATAAAATATAAGAATGTAAATAAGAGAAATTTGAGGTGTACTCGAATTATCGGATCTCATCTGAATTGATCAGATTACGCTAAATGATGTATTAGTACATACATACATGCTATAGACATGTGATGAGTTACGATGTCAAAAATATAATAGTTCTAATATTGCTATATTTGGAATTTTTGGTTGTTTTGTAATATCTCTAAATGCATATTACACCCTTTTATGCATCATGCAATTAAAGAAATTTTGCTTATCAATTGTCCGTGGGCTAATTTTTTATGCACAGAAAAACTCTTTTTATAGAACTTACGAAGGAAACAAAAAGAAGGAAATCGAAAGAAAGAAGAAAAGACTACCACGCCACTTTTTTCATCCTTTTCAACTAATTACTACTTTGGGCTCTTTCCCTCACGGACGTATGCACTTAATTTCACTGCCTCCAATTTTCATCGTGAAATTATGACACGGTCTCACGCTATACCCGATTTGGCCTTGCAGGAAATAAATTTTAAAATCACGATTTTAATGATTTTTCCTATTTTCGGCATTTTTCTATCGTTAGGACTAATTCATCAAACAAAGGGCGCCTTTCTTTTGATTATCTATCTACCTTCTATCTATTTCATTTATATCAGAGCTTGTACGTTTTAACGTTTTTGATTGGCTGCAATTGATTTTGGAAACTTCTAAACAGAAATTTTGGAATTTTGTAAACTTCTAAACAGAAATTAGGTCATTGCCGCAAACTAACGATTTTTTGATATTCTGACGATTAGTTTTATGATATTTTGAATATATACGATATTTGAATTAAAGTCATTGGAGTTACTGAAAAATGCGCATTTAAGTTCCTATTAAAGTTACATGCTTTGAATCTATATAATTGCGTAATTACTTTAATTCTTAATTACGACATCATACATTATTCCTAAACAGAAATAAAAACTTCTTAACAGAAATTACGACATTACCGTGAACTATCAATTTTTTGATATTCTGCCGGCATTTTGATGACATTTTGAATATTTGAATTATAATAATATATTACGATATTTGAAAAATGCACATTTTAGTTCCTATTAAAGTTACACATTTTGAATTCTTAATTGCGTATTTACAATCACAACATAAGTTAATACATTATTCTGAAATATACTTACATTCAATTAAAATATTCGTTTTAACATTTTTGATTGGCAGCAACCAGATTTTGGAAATTCTAAACAGAAATAACCATTTAGGAAACTTCTAAACAGAAATTACGACATTAACGCTAACTACAAATTTTTCTGATATTCTGACGACATTTTGAACTAAATTTTACGATATTTGAATATTTTGAATTAAAGTCGTTAAAGTTACTAAATAAATGCACATTTAAGCTCATATTAATGTTACACATTTTGAATTTCTAATTGTGTAATTACTTTAATTCTTTATTACAACATAAATCATTATTCTGAAATATACTTACTTTCAATTAAAGTATTATTAATTATACTTTTTATTACTTCATATATTTACATTTCAATTACATTCCAAATTAGTCTATGATATTCTAAATAACTACGTTATTGATGATTTACATCTTATTTCATATAATTGGTTAATGTGAATGAAGAATCGAATATCGAATGCTTTTTTTTAAATATTATTAATAACTATATA
Source organism: Gigaspora rosea (assembly GCA_003550325.1). NCBI lineage: Eukaryota > Fungi > Glomeromycota > Glomeromycetes > Diversisporales > Gigasporaceae > Gigaspora > Gigaspora rosea. The sequence continues at coordinate 231,316 of QKWP01000330.1, forward strand.
GATAAGTAATATTAAATATATATTTATAAATAAAAGTTTTATTATCTATTTTTGGTCATGAAATGCACGATTACTTTCCTTATACTACCTTACTGTTTATTCGCTAACATTAAAACAACTAATGTCTATCAAGAATTTCTTTATTATAATCATCGACCCTTATCGATACAACGAAAGATTTCATTTTATCAATTGTTTAAATTTAATTTTATACTTTTATGAAGCTAACTAATTTATCCAAGTTAATGCTTCTACCAGTTTTCCTTAGCTATTTCCCACCTTCAATTCTTCTCAATTTCTTTTGCTTTGCCATTTCGTCTTGCCATTATGAAACCTGGGTTTTTTGTTTTTCGATTTGATTGTTTAATTATGCGTGTCGTGTCATATTAAGAACGCAGTACTTTGTAAATATGTGTTGATCGTTTGATTATGCATGTTTCATTAAGAGCGCGGTACTTTGTAAATCAAAAACTATATGAAGTAATATAACAATTGGTTAAAAAATTTTTAAACAATCAATAGGTGATGACTTTATGATAATTACTACAAAATTTCAAATAGATATACGACTTTAACAATTAGATGATCTGGAAAAAAATTTTGTAAAGGCCAATGTTTTGTTTCTACAAATAAAGCTTTAAGGTCATTTCTTTATTTAAATATGAAAAATTTTAATACTCTATGCATTTTTTTTTCTTAAAGAAAAGACAGGAAGACAGAACTTAGTTTAGTTTCATTTCCTGAAGAAATGGCTCTATAGTTCTATTTGTAGAGACGTAGTATTAACTTTAGTAAAATTTTTAAAACTATAGAATCATTAAAGCTGTACATCTGTTTGAGATATTACATAGATTATTATAAAATTTTATCTATCAGTAACTATCAAAAAAATTTTCATTAATAAAATTTATTTATGATCGCATAGTAATTAATTAAAAATTATTTATTGTTTTACAAAATAACGAATAAAATTAATAACTAAAAAATTTATGTAATTTAATAGTACAATAAATGCCAAGTATAAATTATCTTTTTGACATAAAAATTTTATGATATAAAGACGAATATATAAAAATATGTGGTCCTAACTAATCAAAATTAATTCAGCTAAATTTTTTTTTATACAAAATAACAACTAATATTTTAAAACTTTCTATTTTATATTTTATGTGTAAATTTTCGTATTAAACATAACATATAAATTAAATCAAAATAAAAAAAGTTAACTTAAACAAAATACTATAAAATACAAAAAAACCACTCTTTTATAATTCATTCAAGTCTATAATAACTATACAAATTTATCTTTACATCAATTTACTAATCCACGCTAACAAACTCACAAATAATACAAAAAAATCTTCCAACAATCATGCCTATCAATAAAATTAACAAAAAACAAATAAAATAGGTGGCACGTAAGTGCTGCCTATCGCACTAGTTCTCTTGATGCCTTCCTTATCTACATTAAATTGCTCCGGGTCTTGATCTGATCCTTCTTTGATCTTCTTTTTCTTGCTGATTTCTTCGTGATTAACGGCAAAGCTTTTATCCAGATCGAGGCTTAGGACGGGGCTTGTTATGGGACCGTGGGAACTCTTCTTAATATCAGGACCGGGTGCGGGAAATTTTTATTTTTTTTTTTACAAACATGACCGTCTCAGCGAAGTCATGTGAATCACGTGTGTCACAGGGATTCAGTTAGGTCGTACAGGGGTCACATGTCTGCTGGCGGCTCATTTGGACGTAAAGTTGATCGGCACGGGATTTCAGCTTACCTCCAACAATATGTTGTCAAGATTGACCAATCATATCGCATAAAGGGGACATTTGCGTACAGAAATTAAGAGTAACGAAATAATTTCATCTATGAATGACGAAACTCATGACAAAACATAAATTTTATATGACAAATGTAAGAAAATTATAAAAAAAGTATAAATCCTTCAGATGTCATTGAAAACTAGTTAATGGAAATTAATTGGTCCATGCGAACTTACTCGCCTGGAGATATCCGATCGGTCTGACCAGTGATTATTTTTCACTGTGCGCACTGTGCGCACTGTGCGCAGCGCACAGAAACAAAAGTTTGCGCACATCTTTTTTCAGTAGATGTGCGGATGCCGCACAGAAATAATTGTCATTTTATAAGTAGTGCGCACAGTTGCAACATTTTCTTAGTATTTGCCGCACTGAAAAGTTTATGAATTGTGTGGTATCCGCACAGTAAATTTTAATTGAAAAATTAACACTGGGTCTGACGATGAAGAGACTGACAAAATTTATAAGAAATAACAGTAATTTTTATAAAAATTTAAGATTCGGAATATCCAGATGTGTTATAGAGGAGCTTTTGGAAGATGGACAGCTACAATTTAATATTTTATTGGTCAAATTAATTTCATCAGAAGATTCAATCGTTAGTAGTTTCCTCAATCGTCAAAGTTTTGTCAGACGAAACCATAGACGAAACCATTTTGTTAGTGCGAAATAATTTCGTCAAACATCATTAACTAATACATGTACTATACACTATTTACTGTATAAGGAAAAAAAGGAAATAATTCTTTACTAATTATTAAGAAGTAATTGGAGACATATTTTTTGTCGGTTTTATAACACATCATCCTGTATTTATTTATAGCCTTGAGTGCTATTTTTTCATTTTTAGATTTGTTTTATCGGATTTTTTACTGGCTTGATGAGTTGATAATCAAAGAAACGATGAGAAGTCATAATAAAAATTGGTTTATTGTTGACCTATTTTGTTGCTCAATCGTCATCATACGTAATAAACCGATTTTCTCATTTAATAAGATCCAAAAATTCTGGATTGAATACTAAAAACTTTACTATTTATAGACCAAATTAGCTAATAGAAAAAAAGTTTCTTATCGAGATCAATTATAAAATATAGATTTATTTATGTAAGCAATCACTGGATATCGTATGATTTCCAATTTGATAGTTTATTATATTGTCGTTCCTGAAGTTAGCATTTACTTGAAGTTGCAGCTTCAAGAATTTGAAGTTATTTCAGGGGCTAATTTCAGTCAAGTGCAATTTCAGGCAACTGAAGTTATAACTTCAACTTCAGGCACGATACTTATAAGATCTAATTTAGTTCCATATGATTATTATTACTGGCTGCCATATTAATTCCTGTTTCTCACTAGTTTATTTTTTTATTACTTATTCTAAAAATCTTTGCTGCAAATAAAAACTGCTTGTTTTTGTGTTCTGTTAGTGTGTAGTAAATTTGTAAAAAGAAGAGACAGAAAATTGGAAGTTCTGTAGATTGCTTTATCCTTTTATTGATCCATCGGTTTCATTTTTTTCATTTTTATTTTTTATTGGTTAGTAAAAACAATAATTGCTAATAGCAATAATTAGGTAGCTGCGCGATGTTGTCTCTCTAAAACCAGGAACGTAGTATAACACTATCCATAAGTCATGTCACAAAAAGTTTGCGTTCTGTGATTTACAAGCCGCTCAGATTATATTCCTGTATTTTGATTATTAATTTTATGTTTAAGAAACTTATAAAACTTTTTAGATTCCGAATAATTAGTGTAAAATTAATAGCCGAATAAGTACAGGGCGGCTGATTACCGCAGCTGATAATGAAATTTGAGGTCTCAAACTCTAAAAATACTAAATTTAATATCAACGCAACATTAACAACTTACGTCAAAAATACATGTCATTTGGCAAGCACATCACAGTAAACTACTGTTATTGTATATTACGCAGCTAGTAACTATATTATTTTGCTGTAGTAAGCTAATTTGTCTGTAAAGTGATTGTTTACGAAATGAGCACCGCTGGCTTCGAAAATAATAACGAATTTTCAGATCTCACATTAAATTATATGATACATGCAGAGAATAAATATGAAATTATATCATGGATAGCACAAACTGGATAATTGCATGGATTCTCACACTTACGTACAGTATAGCAGTAGCCAACAAAGTAACTCCTGATGATCAAAATTATATATAAATTTCTTTTTAGAGGTCGTCTAAAGCCGTGTCCAATAATGTGATATTTGACCAATAAAAATTGCTTATTTTGATCAACACAGATCAGCCTGAAGAAAAAAAAGCCAGGAGGACAATTAATTAAAAAGTCAAAAACATATGACTGGACACCGCCCCTTTTTAGAAAATTTATTACAAAAATAGAAAAAATCGATTTTAGCTTTCCCCAGCGAAAATTATGCACTATAAAATATAAAAATTAAATTTTCTAATTGTATAAAATTACAAAATATAACAGTAAATTCTAGTATACATATACCTATTGGTCAAAATGACAATGGGTTGAGGTTTGAATAATGGGTTCCAATGCATTTACTTATATTTTTTATAGTAAATAAATATTTTTGAGGTGTTATTTAAATAATTTTCATACTCATATAATATTAAAATAGGGTGTAATACTAATAAATTTTGGAGTACTATAGTATAATTTAGTAACCCTAAAAACCAAACACGCTGATATGTCCTACAAAGTATTACCAATTACCAAAAATGAGGTAAGAATATGAATATTTACAAGCAATATAGTAATGGGAATTTACTACATGTAATAAATTGATCATAATAATGTAGTAATGATCTACTAATTATAAGATAAGGGATGATATTAAATTTAGAAATGCAGTTCCAAAATTAACACATAATAAGTTTTCAAACAACACTGGTAACTTGTTAAAATATATATGAAAGTAGAATTAATGCAGTAACATAAAAGTATAAATGTGTTATCTTTATTTTTACAAGAAAGTAAGCCTTAAAAGAAAGAATTTAGTAGAGTTCAAAGCTTTAGAGTTCAATGTTGTAGAAATAATAACTTACTTTTGATTAAAGTAGAAGTGTTATTGTTAGTAATTTCTTTAATAGATAATTGAATAAACTGTTATTATTATAAACTGATAACCTCCTAATATGTGAAAATATATTAAAGTCCAAAATTTTGAGACTTTGTTTTAGAGCATCATGACATAATCTAAAGCTCTATTTTAATTCTAGTTACTTAATCGAAGGCTTATTACTATTATTGGTATTGAGTTAGAGTAATTTTAGTTATAGATAGTAGTGCATAGTTGCTATATTTAGATTAGAGATTATAACTGGGTCAGAGATTACCTGAGTTACCTGCAGTTAACCAGTTAACTAAGTAATAACTAGAGTTACCCGAAAGATTCATCTGAGCAATACCCAGATAGATTCATCCAAGCAATACCTGATTAAATATAACTGGGTAATACCCAAATAGGAATATCTAAATAATTTTGAGTAATTAGATATTAATAATGAATTGTAACTAATAGGCATTAGGTGTTATTAAATACAAGTCTTTTATATGCTATAACTTAAATTACTTGTTTTATAGATTTTATAATATAAAATTGATTGGTTATAATAATTCTTGTAACTAATCACATGACATTTTACTTGGGTAAACAAGTAAGATTTTATATTTGGGTATATCTATTGATCATCTGAGTAACCCATGGGTTTGCTCACCAGTTAATCAAGTAATGTTTTTTGACCAAGTACAATCACTAATTTAGATAAAGGGTACAAATTATATCTCACAATGTATATATATCATATACAGACAATAAAAATAATGATATGTAATTATAACTACACTTTATTTGTAATTATCTTTTTTAGAATAGTATTTTCTAGTCAGTTTTCCCATAATATAATAATTTGAAAATTTGAAATTATTTACCCTTTTTATTATAAGAGAGTATTAGCAAAACCTATAGGCTAACTTTCTCATAATTGGTAGATTATATAAAATTGAATATTGCTATTAACTCTCATTATAATTAAAGAACAAAAAAATCAAATATATTTCTTAAACATATATTTTTTTAAAAACCTATTTTGTTTATTATACCTAAGTAATATGAGATCTAAAATCTATAGTCTACTGTATTATAATCAATACTTATTTTAAAAAACCTATTAAATAAGTAGCTGCGCAATACAATTGCACGAAACCAGGAGCAGGGAAATTAGTACACTATGATGCGAGATACTATGTATAGATAGAATCATCTAATATAATTTTTTCTAAACGCCTATTAGATTCTGATAATATATACATTATCTAATTATTGCAACCATCCGGATATTCTAGTTGACTATTTGGGTTGTGAACTAGGAAAACCCGCATTTGACACTTTTTTAACAATTTTGAGACTTTGATTCAAATTAAAGTACTGGTTTCTATCTACACGTATTTTACTCTTTACCCTATGTTGATATAATAAATTATCGAGATTTTTTAATTTCATATTAAACCAATTTTTTAATAATTGTTTTCTAAAAATAGATCTACAACCAAAGATTGATGACTCAATTAAATTAGATTGGTCAATCAGTGTTTCATAATTATATGACATTGTTTATTCAATAATTGATATTTAAAAAAATTTAGATTTCACAAAAATAATCGGCATTTTCTCAAATTATGGTAGTCAAATTTTGATTCGCAATTGAGTTAAAATGTTTATTTTCAGTGCTAAATTCACATTATTAATTTTATAAAATTTAATATATGAATTTCATAATTAGTAAAGCAATTGTTCTTTTATGTGAAAAATCTGAGTCAGGATATCACATAATTTGATCCAATTAATTACATGATCAGAGTCAGTTTATGAAAAACAATATAAGGAGGTGTTAATAAGGTATTAATTTTAAGGTTATGTAATGTGCGAATAATAATAATATATTTAAGGAGTAATGACGATGTAGATACCTGATACTTGCAAAAAAATAATAATCGAATATGCAACAATTGTAAATGTTAAAAATGATTACATAAATCTGCACAATTTTATATAGTTGGCAAACAATATAAACAAAATCTTAAGTGACTCAATATATAAATCGATAATCCAAACAAAATCCTAAGTAAACAAGCTATAATATTAACACATAAGCACAATAAGTCAAAAAAGCATGATGATAAATAGTCAAGTCAATGTACATATAAAGGAAATCAATATTGTAAACACATAAGGTAATATTATAGAATTTTTTAAATAATGATTCCTACCGCATGCATACAAAATCAAGGAACAATCATCCAAATCAGAAGCCTAGAATTGTGAACTTTACTTAACTTGCCTGTAAACTATACTCTATGTACTTCGTACTCTGTTCCTGGTATACTTTACGTATATTGTACTACATTCCTGGTATATATCCATAGAACAAATAAGGAAAGGGATAACTATAGTTAGTAATAAGATCGGAGGTATTGTTACAAGCGACTATAGCCTTCAATATAGTACTTGCAACACAGCACACAGCGACAGGGATCTTGTAAGGGTCAGAGAAGATATGAAGCAGTGTGGAAGTGAAATATTACTAGAGCGGTTCAGTATATATTCATTAAATGACAGAGTATATTTATTGATCAAAGATATATTTTATTATTTAGATAATAATATGCAAGAGATATAACTATTTTTAGGCATTAGAGGGAGGAGGAGGGGAATCTGAGTCTAATGTGCAGAAGGGGAGAAAACTAGGGTTTATATATCTTTTTACAGCTATAAGTTACAATGGTACAAAATGGCAGAAATGGTAGAAATGGTAGAAATGGTAGAAATGGTAGAAATGGTAGAAATGGTAGAAATGGTAGAAATGGTAGAAATAGTAGAAATGGTTAACCATGTTACTCGTACTTCTAACTAAGCCATATATAGTTAATGATATAAAATAATAACAATATAATATAATAATACAATAAAATAATATAATAAAATATAAGTAAATTAATATTAGAAAATACATTCAAGAAACTAATGATAAAAGTCATTCTATAACATTTCCGTCCCCTTTAAGAATGTGCACTGCGAATTCTAACTTCATCCAAGAGTGCAAAGAACTTTTCTTCACTTAACTCTTCCAAGTTAGTATAAGTTATGTCCGTAGTGGAGTAAAGAGTAAACAATCCACAAATTTGGAGTAGTTGGAAAATTTGGTTGGCACATTTCCATACTCATGAAGCTCGTCGAGATCCTAAGCTTTCTTTTAGAGTGTTCCATAACTTTTGGGTTTTTTCTTGGTCTTGTTATTTAATCTTTAGTTGTTCCAGATAATAACAGGCTTCAAGGATTTTAACTTGGGTTCTCTATGTTTTCCGCGGCTTTCTATTCTGAGTCAAGTAAGTATGTCTTGTAACTTTTCTGAGTCAGTATTTCCAATTAATGGATCTCTTCAAAAATAAGTCCGATTTCTTGTTTCTGTTAAGTCATCAATCATTTTGTTTAAGGTGGTCCTCTTTGGTTCTTTTTCATTTTCTGGTTCCGGAGAGATGACTGTGTTTTCTTCTATGGTTTCTGATAGAGGGTCAATTGTATTATCTTCTGATTCTAATTCTGAAGTTTCTTGAGTAGGTTCTGTTGAGTAAATATGGTTCTCAAGATTTGGTTCAGGTAAAGGATCATTCTGGGTCTGGGTTTCATTTTCTGTAGGAAATTGTAGTGAGAGCAAAATTTCATTTCCATTAGTTATAATAACATTATTTAGAGTAATACCCAAACTATGATTTTGTGATAAGGGTCTAAATTCCAATGCTTAATAAATTCAGCAAGGGTAAATAAGGTTTGGGGTTGGAGTGTTAAAGTTTCCATGAAGAAAATTAAAGTTTTGTTCTTTGAGAGAAAAAGGAAAAGGAGAAATATTTTTAGAAATTATAATATTGGAATAAGGGTAGCTAATCTAATAATAAAGATATTGTTGTACATGGTAAATAAAAATAAGACTAGATAATTGTTTTGCACTGTCTATTATATTCGTAACGGCTATCATGTGATCAAAAATTCGTAACGTAGATCACGTGACCAAAAATCTTCTTGTAACTTAAAAATGCCGTCAAGTCGATTTGCGAATTCTAGAGGCGTTTTCGTACTAAGATAAGCTTAGTAGAAAAGATGCGAAATCTTCCGATAGGTATAAATTCAAAATTTCAGCTCGAACGGAGCAATATTGATCGACTTTACTTAGTAGCAAACGTTCCACGAATATAAAAATCTGATTTTTATATATTACTATTACTTCTAATTTTAAACAAAAAGGGTTCTAATTTTGGACAAAAGTGAGGTAAACTTAGATTCTAAAAAAAATTGTTTGTTGTACACTATAAATTAAGGGGTTAAGGCTGTGTTTCCATCTGTTTTAAGAATTTCTCTCCGGAAATTCTAAATGACAATCATAGGTTGCAATCTTGTTTCTCGTAGTACTTAACAAGACGATCACTATTGTAGTACTGCTTTAATGTTTTTCCATCCATTGTACACAGTTTATAGGCGCCATTATTCAATTTTTCCTTAACAATAAATGGTCCTATTCTTTTCTCTTCAAATTTTGCAGAGTGAGAGGCTTCTAGGTCTTTTTTTTGTACCCAAACTTTGTCACCAATTTCAAATTCTTCTTTTTGTATTCTTGAGTCAAATCTAACTTTCTGTTTCATTTGGGATTTAATTGTATTCTCTCTGGCAGCATTATGTTGGTATGGTAATTCTTCTATTAATTCAAAGGCTCTTTGTAATATACTGTTTTCTAATGATATTTCTTCATCTGAGTCAGCTGGGTCTATGGGAATAACAGTTTCAATGGGTAGGATAGCTTGTCTACCATATACTAAGTGGAAAGGGGTATATCCAGTGGTTGCATGTTTCTTGGTTCTGCATGCAAACAGTACAGCAGATATGTTCAGGTCCCAATCTTCAATATTTTCTGTAACTTTTGCAAGAGAATTACAAAGTGTTCTATTCAATCTTTCAACCATTCCATTGGTCTGGGGATGGTAAGGTGAGGAGAATATGTGTTTTATCAAAAACTTTTCACACAATATTCTAACAACTTCACTAGTGAAATTCTTTCCATTATCAGAAAGAATAATCTTGGAAACTTCATGTCTGCAAACAATTTCTTCAAAAATGAATTTTGCTAGGGTTTCTGCACCTGCATCTGGTACAGCTTTAGCTTCAGGCCAGCGAGTAAGATAGTCAGTTGCAACAATAATGTAGCGATTGTTGCGAGTGGTTATTGGTAAAGGTCCTACTAGGTCTATGCCTATTCGTTCAAAGGCTCTTCCAACTTGGATAGGGTGGAGAGGTTCTTTTCTTTTGCTTTTGCCTCGTTTTGGCAGACTTCACATGAGCGAATCTAATTTTGAACATTTGGTCCCAATAGTATCGTTCAGATATTTTATAATACATAGCATCTGTTCCTAAATGCCCAGCGGTAGGATGACTATGCATCATATACAAAATTGGTTCAACTTCATTCCATTTAATTACTCTAATAGGTTTGTCTGGGTCTTTTCGATTCTTTTTATATAATAATTTGTCTTTTACTTTATAATGTCTAGATTGATTAATAATTGTCCGTTTTTCATTGTCTGTTAAATTAGAGGGGAGTGTGTCTATTTCTAAATACTCTATTAAATTTTGATATTGATCCAAATTCATGTAACAGCAGTAGTAGAGGAGTGTGTCTGGGTCAGTAATCGAGAGAGGGCATCAACATTCAAATGGATTCTTCCAGGTTTATGTATAATAGTAAAATAATAGGGTTGGAGTTTTATCATCTAGCGTCCTAAGTGTCCTTTTGGTTGAGAAGACTTTAACCATTTGAGAGCGGAGTGGTCTGTAACTAGCGTGAAATGGCTTGTACCAAAATATTTGTAAAAATGTTCAATGGCCCATACTATGGCAGCACATTCCAATTTAGTTGCTCCATAGTTCGTTTCTTCCTTTTTCAGGCTTTTGCTTGCATAGGCAATTGGGTGTTCCTTTTTATTCTCAGATATCTGGCTCAAGATGGCTCTGAATCCAGTATAGAAGGCATCTGTGGCTAGAATAAATTCTTGTTTATAGTCAGGATAGATAAGAATAGGGGCAGTAGTCAACCGGTGTTTCAGTTCATCAAAAGCTTTTTGACATTGGTCATTCCATTCATAAGTATTGTCCTTATGTAGCAATTGATTAAGAGAATGGGCAATAGAGGAGAAGTGTTTAATGAACCGTCGATAGTATCCAGCAAGGCCTAAGAATGATCGTAGTTGGGTAACACTTTTTGGAGGTTGGATTTTCTGAACAGCAATGATCTTATCTGGGTCTGGGGAGATTCCTTTTATGTCCTAAGAAAGGTAGGCGTTTCATCCAAAAATTACATTTTTCCATATTTAACTTCAATCCTGCTTCACGTATTCTGGTGAATACTTCTCTTAGATGTTTAATATGGTCATCAAATGTTCGTGAGAAGACATTGGTATCATCCAGGTATACTACTACATATTTGTAAGCTATGCCTTTGTAAACTTTATTCATAAGGCCTGAAAGGTAGCAGGGGCATTACATAGTCCAAAGGGCATGACATTGAACTCATAGGTTCCATATCTTGTGATGAAAGCAGTTTTCTTTCTATCTTCTGGGTGTACTTTTACTTGTCAATATCCACTCATAAGGTCAAGGGTGGAGAAATAGGTAGCTCCAGCAAGTGAGTCAAGCATTTCATCTATTCAGAGTAGGGGTATTGGTCCTTTTTGGTAACGGCATTGAGTTTTCTATAATCTATACAAAATCTTTTCTTTCCATTTTTCTTTGTTACTAATACAATAGGAGAGGCCCAAGGGCTAGAGGACTCTTTTATTAACTTGTTATCCAACATTCGTTGTACCTCTTCATTTATAAGATTTGTTCGGTAAGAGGCACCATATAAGGTCGAGAACTAACAGGAGGTATGTTGTCAGTAAAGATTCTATGTGTCACTAGGTCAGTTCTACCTAGTTGGGTCATATCCTTTGCAAAGAGATCAGCAAATTCAAGAAGTAGTTGTCGAAATTGAGCTCCTTGGTGAGTAGTTAAGGGTCCTACTTTTGGTTTAATTTCCTGAGTCACAGTGTAAATTTCTCGAATAATTCTGGGTCTAGAATTGTCTGTATCTTCGAGTAGTTTTTGATCTTGCTCAGGATGACTAAAAATTTTGAGCATCACCATTATTAAGATTGGATACAGGAGTGGTAAAAGGAGAGGATTCGTTATACAAATCTCTTAGTCGATAGTAGAAGATTTCAAAGTACCGGTAACTAACTCGGGCTTGTAGTTACCTTATGGTCTGGTCCTGGTGTTCGAATGTTTTGGCTTGTTCCTGCAATAGTGCAATAATTTGGGCCTGTTGCCTAATCTGTTCCTGAAGGAGAGGGACTAGGTCAGTGGGTTCTAAAATTGCTAGTCAGTTTTGATGGGTGCAACAACAGGTGATCCTGGTGTTGGAGAGGTTGGAGGAGACAGAATTTCTGGATCTGGAGGAGGGTGAAGTGCTTCATAACATTCCTCACAATAGGAGTCAAATAGTTCTAACTCAGTGTTCTTTTTGGCCATAATACATTCTTTACAGAGTCCGACAGTTTCTTGGAAATTCCTTTGTAAGTTTTCTATTGCTTTCCTTTGATCAAAGTCGGGTGACTAGTATCAAAAGATTCTTCTAAAATTCTTTGTAAAGTTTCTTCTTCAGTTTCACTCAATTGTACTTGGGAGGCTCTTATAATGATATTGACTTCATTATAGGTATAGTCCTGGTTGGATAGGTCTGCTATTTGGGGGTCAAGAGCATGAGCAAGGTCTTCATTACTTTCTCCAATCTGTATCTGGGCGAGTCGATAAATTCAGCTTTGGTTAAGATCATACGCATGTTTGGCATTTCTGGTAGATTCGGTATAGTGACGTACTCGAGTCCATAGGTTATAGTTGGGATTCTATTCTACATTCTTGGCAGCTTTATATGCATACAAGCATTCAAGGTTGCAGAACCGAGTATCCTCTCAGATAGAGTCTAGTTTAATCATCTTGGATCTAATGCCTTGCTCCCTACAGAGCTTACATTCTGTTAGCGTTTATTTGTGAATAATTCGATACTTCGAGGGTCATCCTGATCTAGAGCATGATAGAAATCATTCCAACATCCTTTGCAAACTAAGGTTTGTTCCAGAGGTCTGATTTCTTCTGGTCTCTTGGGTACCTTACATTTACAGCAATGGTTCACTCTAAAAGGAGAAAAATGGAGTAGCCAATTGGCATTTACTTCCTGAAGTTGACAACCACATTGATATTGTTGGTTTTCAAGGATCTGGGTCATTTGGGGGCAGTTGGCACCAATGCGTCCATATTCTCTACATTAATAACATAGGTTATCAGGGCAGTCCTTATATAGCCAGGTTGAGAACAGGTTTTGCAAATATTTCTTTTGGGGGCTTGCTTAGGGCAGTATGCAGCAAGGTGTCCATAACGATGACAATGATAGCATTCATTGTTAGGACAGTCAGTATAAAGATGGTTATAGAAGTAGCAGTGTCCACATTTTTGTTTAGTAAAAGAGGCGCTCAGTCTGGATCTGGGAGTGACAGTTGTCCAATTGTCATATTCTGTTTCTACTACATAGGCTTCTTTTGGACAGAGGTATTCTTGTTCAAACTTTTCTAATTCCTTTTTATCAGTGATAGTAGATTGAGCAGGTAGGGTTGGTCATGTTCATAGGTGGTAGGTACGTGAATTTTCTTTTTATTCCACCTAAGGGTATAAGCTTTGTTTTTCCAACTATAACTGGCATCTACTTTCTGTGACCAGTCATTACCTAGAAGTAATGAGTAAGAGGTAGCATTCATTATTTCGACATCCATAGGGATGGTGGTTCCTTCAATTTCAATGAGTAGGTTTTTGATTATGCCTAAGGGTCGAACAGAGGGTCCAGTGGCTGAGATAATTAGGCTAAAGGAAGGTGCTTCTATCTTCAATCCAAGTTCTCTTACAACTTGGTTAGAAATCATACTAACAGCAGCACTACTGTCAATTACAGCATGATAGGGCTTTCCATTAAGTTTGATATTACACTTAACAGGAGTGGTGTAGGTAGATATCTGGATCTGAGGAGTATTGGATTCTTCAATCAAAAGGTTAGAGAGAGCAATTCTAATAGTTTCATTAGCCAAGAAAGAAGGCTTCAAATTGTTCATAGATGTAATCATTTGTAGTGTCCAAGATATAAACATCACAAGGATAGGGTGTAGAGAAGCGGTTTCTGGACCTGGATCAGTCTATCTCTATATCTATCACGTGGTTGACTTTGGCTTCGGGATCGGTTATATCCAGAGCGGTTATAATTTCTATCCCTGGATTGGCTTCTGTTTCTGGATCTGGATCGGTCATAGGATTGATTATTTCTGGAGGAGTAGTTATTGCTTCTGCCTCAAGATTGGTATCCTTGGTAATACTTTTTATTATCCTGGTACCGAGTATGACAATTTCTAATAAAATGTTCTTTTTGACCACAATAATAGCATGTGGCATTTCCAGTGCTAGATTGAGGTCGGTTCTTACTTTGGTCAGTATAGCAGGCAGGAGTAGGAGTAGGAAGAGCAGCTTGTTTTTCAGCAAGATTTATGCTAAGCTTGGCAATCTGTTCAGTGAGGCATTCAATAGCTTGGTTGGCGTTATTGGTATTATGTGCAGAGGCCATTATCTGACCAGCTTACTATTTTCTTGCTTCAGTAATAGCAACATCCAATTCAGCAGGTTCAGCAGCTTGGACATTCATGGCATATTCTGGTTGTAGTCCTTGAATAAAGAACTGAACCATAACAGCTTCGGGAAAAGCACCAGTAGGATCTACTCGCCTTTGAGACGTTTAAAGCGGCTAATATAGGTATCAACTGTATCTGCACCTTGTTTGATTTTGAATAATTGCTTTTGCCAGGTAGCTTTTTGTTTAGTAGTACTAAACTTTCTCTAAAGAGATGGGAGAAACTATAGATATGTATGCCATCAACTTCTCGGTCATGTCGAGCATGATAAAAATGAGTGAGGGCATTTTCAAGACTTGCAAGCCATTCTTGAGCATTATCCTTCATGTAAGCACAGACGAGCTCTAATTGTCGAGCAGGGCTCTAGTGGTTAGCCTTGGCAGCTCTTTCAAATTCTTCTAGCCATATTACAGGGTCTTGGGTTCCGTCGCCTCGATAGAAGTTGATTTTAAGAAGCGATTTTTGCCACCTCGTCTAAGAGCATTGGCGAGAGTAGTCATTGCTTCAGCTGCGGCAGTTAAATCTTCGTTAGCCAAGTTTTCTTCTGGTTCTGGTTCTTCTATAGTTGCTTCTGATTTAGGTTCTGAGTGTACTTCTTCTTCTGGTTCTTGTGCTTGATAATTTATTTCTTCTTGTATTCCTTCTAATTCTTCTAATATTCCCAATAAATTTATTTCTTCAAAATTTTCTCTTCTTAAATTTAGTTCTTCTTCGGAAGTACTTGCTCTATAATTCCTTGGTCTGGGTAAGCTCTAATAAATTGAGGTTGGACAAACTCTGGTTGGGGTTCAAGTGTTTGTCGTTGGCGTTGAAGAGGGGGAGTATATAAGGGTGTAGTATTAGGTGCAAATTGGTTTTCAGGATAGAATTCGTTAACTATGAGTGGTTGAGGAGTAGTTATAGGTTGAGGTGTGCGTTGGAAATAGGTATAAGGATTAAGATTTTGAATAAGTCGAGCAACTCGAGTTGGAAGAGGAGTAGTTGTGCTTGGAAGTGGGTTATTTAAAGGAATTTCACTAATAGGGGAAGTAGATAATTGGAGGATAGGAGGAAATTGAATATAGGTAGTATTTCGTCGTAAGGGGCTAAAGTAGGAGAATGAGAGGGTTCAACTGGGTCGTCTATTCTTCAGGGAATAGGTTATATATAGATTGTGGGGCAGGAGTAGGATTAAATGTAAAAATATTATTGTCATTGTCCTGGGGGCCTAGTACTGGTGAGGGGTTTTTAAAGGTATTAGTTATTCGTGCAGGTTGAATAGGAGTGGCTAGGGTAGGGCCTTCGATATATAGATCAAAAGCATTTTCTTCAAAATTGAGATGTAAAATAGGTCGTAAAGTGTGCCTAGTATATCCTCGAAGGAGAGCAGCAATAACTTTAGTGGGGTAAGGTTGGGATTATTATAGCGACAGCTAAAAACAATATCTCTAGCAGCAGCTCTAGCAGCATTATAATTGTTATATTCTTTGAGAGTATGAAAAGCGGCAATAGTTTGTTGAGTATAGCTAGTGGCAAGGTATGCTTGTTGATATCGATTCCAAAAAGTGCGAAAAGCTCGAAAATAGTGGACAGGAGGATAGCAAACTGTACAAGATAGGTCAGGGTTAACAATTTGTTGAACTTCTACAGCAAGAGATAGAAGGATGACTAGCGTCGTGTGCTTCAATTTGTTCTAAAAAGATTTGATAAGCTCTATTCATATAGAGATCTAAGAAAATAGTTAGTAGATTTTACAGTTATAAATTCAAGTTAAACAGGTTTGGGTTTCTATTATATATTGTTAAAGAAGAGAATAAAATGCAAATCTGATTCTAAAATTACTAATTCAAATCAAACAAGTGCTACAAAAGCAGAGGCTTCAAGTATGCCCTTCTGAACGAATCTCTTTCAATTCGACAGGAAAATACCGGTGCAACAAATGCAAGAGGCTTCAAGTATGCCCTTCTGAACGAATCTCTTTCAATTCGACAGGTAAACCAAAAACAAATACTTAATTATAAGAGAGAAGAGGAAGAGGAGAGAGGTAACCAAAGATATATCCTTGCAGAGAAGAGAGAAAAGAGGACCTAGTGTTCCAGCTGTTTTAAATGTTTTCCACCAGAAGGCACCAAAATGTTACAAGCGACTATAGCCTTCAATATACAGTCAACCCTCCATAAATGCATATCATTAGGACCAAACTTTTGAGAGCTTGCATTTAGAGAATAATAATAATAAATGCATTTACGGAGATTAGTATATATTTGGGCCAGACAATTAATATGCATTTAAGGAGGTCATGCACTTAGGGAGGATGCATTTAGGGAGGGCTGACTGTAGTACTTGCTACACAGCACACAGCGACAGGGATCTTGCAAGGGTAGAGAAGATATGAAGCGGTGTGGAAGTGGAATATTACTTCACTAGAGCTGTTCAGTATATATTCATTAAATGACAAGAGTATATTTATTGATCAAAGATATATTTTATTTATTTAGATAATAATATGCAAGAGATATAACTATTTTTAGGTGTTATAGGGAGGAGGAGGGAATCTGAGTTTAACGTGCAAAAGGGGAGAAAACTAGGGTTTATATATCTTTTTACAGCTATAAGTTACAATGGTACAAAATGGCAGAAATGGTAGAAATGGTAGAAATGGTAGAAATGGTAGAAATGGTAGAAATGGTAGAAATGGTTAACCATGTTACTCATACTTCTAACTAAGCCATATATAGTTAATGATATAAAATAATAACAATGTAATATAATAATACAATAAAATAATATAATAAAATATAAGTAAATTAATATTAGAAAATACATTCAAGAAACTAATGATAAAAGTCATTCTATAACAGTATGATCAATTTAATAATAATATAATGAAAAATGATGATCATAAGGGCAGGAGAGTGGCAGGAGTAGAATAAATTAATATCGTGATATTAAGGCACAGAAACATTACAATAGTATCACCGGAGTCAAGGGCTTAATATGTTCATATTACACTATATAGCTGAAAAGAACTAATCAAAGACATAGTATGCTCAGCAAGGTTCAGAATGGATCAACCTACTAGTTTTTTTGGACATTAATTCTAGGTGCCTCTCAAAAGTGCTGGTCACACACAATATTTTTTTAATAGATACTGAGAATCACACTCCCGTATAGCACATAAGAGAACTATTAATAATACTAACAGAGGTTATATTGTATTATTTACTTTTTTGTGTTTAATCAATGACCGGTCAAAAAATTAAACCCATCGCACTATAGAAATATAACCGAATTACTTATGTACGTACAGTACATACGCACATCAACATAGACACATGGACTAATATAGAAATCTAAAGTCACAAGTTTCACTATTTATCTCTTCAGTAAACAATACACTTCATACTTTGTACCACGTTTCTGGTATACACTTCATTGCAACATCAATATTACGGTTAAGAATTTTTTTTACCAATTAAATTTGCAATTTCTTTTGATAACCTTTTTTAGTATTGTTTGGGGTATTACAAAAAGTCACAAGGATTTTTTATCCAATCAGATGCCCAGAATTGTGGACATCAACTAACTTGCCCGTAAACCATATACTTTGTATTTCATACTCCGCTCCTAGTACTATACAAAATATGGGGTGTCAATTATTTTACTAACAATCACTTCATAGACACACTATTTTATTGACAAATTATTCACCAATAAGTTTATTTTACTGATAGTTTATTTCACCGAAGCTCATTTACTAAAAAGTAATTCTGGTTATTGTTATTAGAACTTGTTGGTAAAAATGAGCTTTAGTGAAATGAACTGTTTGTAAATTGTACTTGTCAGTAAATAATTTGTTAGTGAAATAGTGTGTCTATAAAGTGATTGTTGGTAAAATCTATGGACCACAAAATTTGTTGTAATCTCTAAAATTTTTAAACATTTTTATTGCTTATAACTAACTTCATTTTTATACATTAAAAGTTCTTATACTATGTTCTAAATATTGTACATATAGCTTAGTAAAGCATTTATCTATTCTTAAAAAGAAGTTTGTTTTGTTAGTTTTTTTTATTAAGTCAAATACACTATTTAGTAATTAAATAGTTCTATAGTTATACAAAAAAAAAGGTGCCACTAGCACCTCAATATTAATTGTAATATTTTTTATTGTAATTAGTTTAAACAATATTCTTTTATGTTTTTTTATATTCAGGGGCTCCCACAGCAAAAGGTGGCTATGGGACAATCATGTGATTTTGAGAAAATCATGATTGAAGATCATCACATGATTAATATTTACTATGATAATAGCGATAAAAAAATTAAATTTATATACTTTTTTACTAATAAATTCAATTAAATAAAATTATTTTTAGAAAATAGGATTTGTAAATAAATTATAATAATAAAATCTTAAATTTTGATTGGCTGGCCCAGAGCTACCTTTTGCTGTGGGACCCCATTTGTTATTTATATATAATTAATAGTGAATGCTATAAGCTTAATAATATATAAATGCTAAGGTTAGTGTGCTCTTACTGTGTAATCAGTATTGAAAATCTGGTTTGAAATTTATATTCTCATAAGTACATATTTATTTAATTTAAATGTTCTCAAAAATTTTTTTATATTCTCAAATAGATAAAAATTGTTCTTTTTTTCTTTCTTATTTTTCTTTCTATTTCTTACTATCACTCTCTTTTCTTATACTTATTTTCTCTTTTTTATTCTCTTCCTTATATTTATACTTTTATACTGTTTTTTGTTATTTTTTAATTTTATTTTTAATTAATATATTTAAAAATTATTAACAAAAATAATAAAAAATATAAATTATTAACTAAAATATAAAAATAAAATAAAAATTAGTAAAATTTATATAAATATTTATAAAAAAAAATAAAAAAATAAAATACAAATTATAAAAAAAAAAGTTAATTTAACAAACTAAAAAAAACCTTCATAAAATTAAAATGAATAAGCCCAATAAATCATATTATCCAAAATTTTTCTGTGATTTGAAATTAACTAAATTATTAACTAAATTATTTTCTATTTCAACTAACAATTACACGTCACTCTGGTTATATCAACATTCTCCAGCAATGGAAAAATTGTCAATATATCCAGATGTCAGTTTAATAAGCATCTATTGAAATTGCGTAGATATGTCGGCTTAGGCAGAGGTAAATTTTTTTGTTTTCACCAAGCTTATACTAAGAATAATAAACTTAGCAAAATGAATTTATTTTAGCACAAAATGAATTTGTTTTATGTTTAGCATAAAATAAATTCATCATATATTTGCATAAAATGAGAAATGAATTTATTTTATGCTTATTGTTTCATGCTAAGCTTAGTATAAAGTAAATTAAAAAATTAATTTGATTGGTACACCTATAACAACAGTTGGTTTATAAAAATTGTCACTATATCCAGCAATAAAAATTATTTTAAATAATTTTTTAATATTAAAATTCTCGGTATGTCATTATAATCAATATCTCTTATGATTGTCGGTATAACCAATGAATTTTTAACATTATAGATTTTTTTTAAAAAAAAGTGCTGATATAACCAGCTGTTGGTTAATCCAGCTGTCGGTATAACCAGAGTGACGTGTATATATTTATAAACTTAATTATTTGAAACCTAAATATCAATAACATAATTTTTATTACTTTATATAGTTACATAGAGAACATAATTTTCAAACTTAATGTTCTCAAAACAAATTTAATAGAGAATATCTTAAATTTTGCAAATATTCTCAAATTAAAAGTAATGTTCTCATGAGAAAATGAGAACATAAGATTTCCAACACTGTGTAATAGGTACATTAGAATTTTAAAGTTCAAAATTTTTATTAATGTCAATATGATGTAATTACTTTGCATAGCTATATAATTTAGTGAATTATATTGAATGTGCAGTTGTAATTTTGAATAAGAGAGATTGGTACTATTATACCAGATTTACCTCTAGTGGTGATGTTAGAAAGTTACATAAAATTATAAGAACAAATTTTTAGATATTTATTATAGAAAGAATGTGAATTTATATAATATTTTTTTAGAGTGCAATTTGAAGAACGCATGATCTATGCACCCTCTACCCTTAATCGCACATAAAAAATTTGGAACAAGTTACATCAATCTCCAAATTTCAAACCAAATATTCAGATTACGAATACAATTGTAAAGTTGACTGTATTAATAATGATAATATTAATGTATGATAAAATAAATAGCACAAAAAGTTTAGAAATCATGAATTAAATTCACAGTTGTACAAATGCAGGAAATAACTGAAAATCAATTTAGTTTCCTTTATTTACTTTAAAATGCACAGTTTTTTAATTTGTTTTTTATCGAATATTCTTTTTTACGTACAAACATGCAATTTTTGATCTGCATTTTCAAGTTAATTTTCATAATTTTTACCTTTTTTCATCAATTTCTCTTTATTCGTTATATGGAAACTACTGAACTGTAATGAGTATTCTATTACAAGATTGTAAAGCATTTAAATAACGATAGAAATAACTAGTGGTTTTTTTTTTTTACTTTTAATGTATTGTGAACTTTCAAAAATTGCAAAATAGTTTTTGACTTCAACATTATATTCACTACAGCACCATAGGTATAAATTATTATTTATCACAAATCATTTATATAGATCTAAAATTGATGGTTATTTGGAGTTCAGATTACAATGTGCGTTCATGTTGTGGACAGTATATTTTTACCGACAACTCATTTCAAGACAAGATTTTTTATGAATGGCATTAACTTTTGATTCTAAACCTAACCTTACCGGTAGCATTATGCAACAATAATAATGATAATAATAATAATAATAATAATCCTATCAAGATAAGGATCAGGAATAATATTTTTGCTATTTGACCCATTAAGATATTTACTGAACATTAAAACTCATCGCACAGTACCTTGACCTATAAATAGATTATTAATTTATATTAATATATTTTAGAATTATAGGGGATCTATACGATAAAAATGCACCCTTTATTAGAAATACTCTCTAAATACAGTACACACTAAATTCATAATCGTGAATCTTTAAATACAAATTTTCTTATTATTCTCTAAGTGCACGTCGTTAAGGTTTAGTGTATTTCTAGGGTTTTACTGCAGTAAAGTACCAGATTTTTTAAATTACTAGTATTAGAACCAGTGTTAAATGACGAGCTATATTATGAGGACCCTATAAGAAAAGTGGTCCGGGTGTTGGTACGGGCTGGCACGAGGTTGTCTGGATAGGCACGTGTCGTGTGGCATGTAAAGGCATGAAACACGAACCAAAACGTGACAGAATGGCACGTATATTGCGTTTTACGGTATTGACACGTACATTAGGTGGCACGTATGAGCACGTTTTATTTCGTTACTTCACGTGCAATTACCCGCATCCACTTATTTGCGCGGGTAATACAAACTCCTGGAGAGGAAATAACCAATCGAAGAGTGCAAATTTTGACTATTCCGGATCAGCTCTCAGCCCGACGAAGAATCCGAACACGTGTAAAAGAAGAAAAAAACGAAAATATGCAAAAACTAATGCTTAAATCGATCTTGATCTCGCGTACTTAGTTTATTTACAAAATCGGATTTCCTTTTTTGGTTTGTATTACCCGTGCCAAAACGCGTAAGTTTTGGTTTAGTAAAGTGCAGCAAAACCCGGTCCATTTACGGTCCAAAATGTCCGGGTAAACAGTCCAATTCAACGTGTTAACACGGATCACAGACGTACAAACCCGGACATTCGCCCGTTCCACACTTAACCGTGTCTCTCCGTAGACACGCGTCTACACGGACCACCTTTTTCATAGGGGAAACAAACCATATACAATTATGTTACGCAAGTATGCAAAGGCTTTATCTTAACGTACGGATATGCAATGTCAACCCCATTTTCTAATTTGTCCGAAGCGAAGCGAAGGACACTATATTTCTGTGTAAAGTGAAAAATGTTTGTTTGTCCGGCCGCATCACGTGAAATTGCACCAATCGCATCACGGTGATCAACCAATAGCGAAATAAATCATCCCGAAATAAATCATCCAATCAAATTGTAACACATTCTCAAAAGTAGCTTTATTAAAAAATAATATAGCTTCGGACATATAATGCGTGCATTTGCCTAGTTTTTATTTATAGTAACGTACCTTATTAAACATAAATTTAAAAATTTATTTTTATTACGTAGCAGTAGTACGTATGTTAAAATTTAAGTCAGGACATACTTCATTTTACAATTACATAATAACTCATATTGATATGTATATTTGAAGCCAAACTATTTACTCATTCTCGGCAATCAAACTTTTTCGAATTTTAGGGTATTTACAAATGCACCGTAATAAAATTTTAAATTATTACAATACAGCGTAAACTTTAATATTTATAAATTTGATTCTCTCAGATGTTGTCTTTGTATCATCATGTAATAAATCCCTTGTAGTTCTAATAATTCTTGATGTGTGCCTTGTTCATGAACTTTACCATATTTCATAACAAATATTATATCAGCATGTTGAATTGTTGATAATCTATGTGCAATTGCTAAAGTTGTTCTCCCGTGAGCAGCGGCATCAAGTGCCTTTTGTACAACCTTTTCTGATTCTGAATCTAAAGCTGATGTTGCTTCATCTAGTAATAAAATTTTTGGATTTCGAATAAGTGCTCTAGCAATAGCGATTCGTTGTTTTTGACCACCTAAAAAAAAGTGTTAATAATGTTATATAGAACTATTCAAAAAAAAAAAAAAAAGTGCAAAATAATACTTAAGACAATAACCAGAAAGCTGTATTCCTTTTCCACCAACGAATGTATCATAAGCATTAGGCAGCCGAACTATAAATTCATGAATATTTGCTTCTTGGCATACTTTTTCTAGGTCATTTTGAGTAATATTTTGTCCAGGTAGGCAACCTAAAAGAATATTTTCTTTTATAGTCATATCATACAATGATGGTTCTTGACTTACAAGAGCAATGTGTTCTCGAAGATTATTCACATTCATTTTAGCGATATCTATTTCATCGATTGTAATTGTACCATTTGTCACTTGATAAAATCTTTCAATAAGACCTATTATAGTGCTTTTACCACATCCTGAAGGACCAACTAATGCTACATATTGACCAGGTTTAACTTCTAAGTTTATACCTTGGAGAACTGGAATGTTAAATCGAGTCGGATAATGAAAATGAACACTAGAAAATTTAATGTGACCTTTAATAGTTTTAATCTTTTCACCATCTTGACACCATATATCAATATTAGGAACACGTTCTAATAATGACATTATGTAATTAGATGCAAATTTTGCTTTGACCATATCTGGAGCATAAGCAAAGAAATAACCAGTAAACGCTGATCCCATTACAATTGCATTATAAACTGTAAACATTTTTTTAAGATCATATTCATCATTTATAAATAATATGCTACCATACCAAAATTCTAAAGCAACTATTAAAAAGAAGACACAGTTTGCGAAAGCAAAGGGAATGGAGGCCAATAAAGCATTTTTAATATCCTGGCGCATGGGCTCATCCAGTAAATTGTGATATCTTTCCATAATTTATTTTCACAAGTGAGAGTAGCAACTGTTCGAATAATATTAGCACTTTCACAAGTTATTTGTGTAGAATATTCATAAGCTTTCCTAGTTTTTTGTTGGAAACTACTTAACAGCTTTATATGCAATCCACCAGCTATAATCATTACGGGTATAGAACATATGCAGACCAAAGTAAGCTTCCAACCAACTATAAAAGATACTATTACAGAAGAAAATATCATAGCTGTTACATGTATTAAATTTCCAAGTGTAACTCCAGTCAAGCCATTAATATAAGTTACATCTAATGATAAATGACTGGTCAAAACGCCTAAACTATGATTTTCTTCATCAAAGAATGAAATATCTTGTCGTAAAATAGAAGCAAAAAGCATAGATCGAATACTTTCAGTAAGTTTTTCACTCGAAAATCCAAGAGTAAAATTTTGAATAAAATTCACAATAAGAAGCATAAGAATCCAAAAAGTTATTTCATGATGTAAAGTGTCTCCAGTTTCCGAAAATAATTGAATAACATTGGTGTGTAAGAAAATTGCAAAATATTTTGAAAGACCTCGCGCACTACAAGATTAGTGAAATTTATTTTAAAATATTTTAGATCTAATATTTTTGAAATATTTTGAATACTTTTGAAATATTTTGAATACTTTTGAAATATTTTGAATACTTTTGAAATATTTTAGAACTGGAAAACCAAGCTGGATCAGTAGATCTGTAGCCTGAATTATACCAAGAGCACATTTAACTAATATTTTTAAAATATTTTGATGATTGTATTACAAGATCAGATTAGATCATTGTTTTTTTTGTTTATAATTTAGATCTTCTATTAATTTTACATTGTTTTTTAGTTATCAGTTTGTTTTTTTTTTGGTTTCATTTTATTTTTTTAGTTTATTTTGTTTTTTAATTTTTTTTCTTCATACATTATTATTTAATTTTTTTTATTTTATTCTACAAAAAACACCAACTCTAATTTTTTGGCACTTTGCAAGAAATCTGATAATGTTTTGATACTTTGTGCAAGCCAACTCAGCCTTCCGACACTTTGCAAGAACACACAACTGATTTCACCAAACAATTTCTAAATTTCCAAAAATGCTTTTTTAGAGAAATAAAAATTAGTTAGTGCTTTATTTATTTTTTCATTTGATGTTTTTTGGTCTTTTTGTTTTTGTTTTGTTTTTTTTTATTTTTTTTTATTAATTATTTTATTCTGGCACTTTGCAAGAAAAATTACCTAGGCTTTTTTGACACTTTGCAAGCAAACCCAGACTTTTTTGAAACTTTGCAAGAATATATACAACTTTATTTCAGCAATTTCTGTTATGAACTTTACTTTAGAGAAATGGAGATTTGGGTTTTTATTTTTTTATTCAGTTTGCTTACATTTTCAATTTTTTTCTTTGTTTTCTTTTTACTTATTTTTTTAATTTTTAATTTTTTTTATTTATTCTGGCACTTTGTGAAAACCTATGACAATTTCTGAATTGCAAGAACACAAACACTTACTTCAGGAAAATGGAAATTTGGGGCTTTGTTTATTTTTTTATTTAGTTTGCTTACAGTTTTTTTTTTGTTTATTTGTTTTGCTTATTTTTTTAATTTTATTTTATTTATTTCTGACTTACTTCGAAACTTTGCAAGAAAATGATCTGACTTTTCCGTCACTTTATAAAAACAACAATTCTAACTTCTCTAGCATTTTGCAAGAAGTAGCAAATATAAGCGAATATGATAGTTATAACAAAAAAAAGAAAATATTAGCAAACTGCAAGGTGAGAAAAATAAGTGTGTTTGGCTAATATTTTTATGAAATTAGATGGGATGAAGTTCGAAAGTATTTAAGGGTAGACCGTAAACACTAATTAAAAATCACATAGTTGTTGTGGCTAATTTGTGTATAGTTACACAATAATCATCTGATCAAAACATTGTTATATTC
The DNA here is from genome assembly GCA_003550325.1 of Gigaspora rosea. Taxonomy (NCBI): domain Eukaryota; kingdom Fungi; phylum Glomeromycota; class Glomeromycetes; order Diversisporales; family Gigasporaceae; genus Gigaspora; species Gigaspora rosea. The sequence continues at coordinate 257,477 of QKWP01000330.1, forward strand.
TATAATAGTATCGACAATCCTTATTGGCTAAAAACGATTTAATAATTTATATATGAGTTCAATATTGTTCTATATTGTTATAGCATGTGTTCTAGACTAGAATATTTATTAATTTCTAGAACTATAAAGTTTCACCCGCAAATTATATAGTTTTACCTGCAAACTTTGTAGCTTCAAAACTAGAATTGTTTCTTTAAAAACTTACTTCTAATTTTTGCAATGACATTTAAAGGTTTTAACGTTTGTATTTATCTGGTTTTGATTGAATTTCGATAAAATAAAAAAACATTTGCCTTTATTGTATTTTTGTACTCTGTTAATTTTATATAGCAAAAAGGATCTACCATTTGCATATATATAATTTAATTATAGTAATACGGTTTACTCTTAAAATATTATAATATTTTTTTGGGGTTCATTTTTTTTTGGTGTAATATTAATTAAAGGACTTAATTAGGCATCGCACGCTGCGATGTGCTTGTATATCGCACCCTAACGACTACCAATTAAATTTGAAGATCAGGTGTAACGTACAAATTTTCATTGTGTAACAAAATAAAGAAATTTTTCTAAAATTTGTAATATCAAAAAATTTCATCTACTTAACCACATTTTACACTCTAACAAAAATAATTCCTTGCAAAATTTTGTATATACTATCATCTACTATAACTTCTAGTACTAACTTTTACTCTAACCTTATATTAATTTAAATTTTTGTTATAAAAAAAATTTTTTATATGGATCTACAATATATGTTTACATATATGTGTGCGATGAATTAGCATATCGCAGGTGCGTTGTATATATTTACCCTTAATCAAAAATTAATAAAAATATATAATTTTATAATAAATTGCAAAAACTTGCAAAAATTGCAAAAACCTGTAAAAAGTTTAAAAATTTGCAAAAAGCATGATTATATAAATATTATTATTAATTGATTATAATATCTTATTGATTTACACAAGTTTGTGCCAGTTTTCACAAGTTTTCAATATTTGTTGTTCATAATATTTTCACTATATTTTGAATTTACTATGTTATAAATGTTCGTAATTATTACATCTTCATAATACTCTGAAGTTACTATAGTATAAACTTTCATAATTATTACCCTACATAATCTTCTGAACTAATTGAAAATTTTTCGTAAGATTACCTTCATATAAAAACTTAAAGAGGTTTGTACGTTTTTTTTGCTGATGTGTGACTATAATATAGGGTGTTACACATTAAACAGCCCTTTTTTGCAATTTTTTGTAAATTGAGTTTTTATTAGATTTATATAAATTTTGACATGATCAATATTTTTCAATTATAAATAAAAGTTGATTTGTATAATAAAAAATCAAGATAATTAGGATAATTGTAAAAGAAAAATTATATGAGGCCGTGTAAGGCCAACACATCACAAGATTACCTGATAGTCACCTGTTACATTTAACTAATCAAAATCATGAAATTTAATTAATTCCAGATCAGTCCAAAAATCAAAACAAATGATTAAACTCAATTATCTCAAAATAAATTATATGTAAAAAAGGGCTGTTTTAATGTGTAACACCCATATGACTGTGATATCAGTTAGAAATTACTATCTATCCTATAATATATATATTTTTGACCCTTGCTTAGTAATCAATATATTCAATATAATTACTATTAACTTTGGAATAATGTTGCTTCATGCTATCAATTGTGTATATTTTTTAGTTTTTATTTTTTTTTGATGTCTAAATAGGCTAAGACTTATCACATTTTCTTGACCTGGCTAAATGGTGAGTCTCTGTCCTCATTTGTTTGTCTTGTCACTTTTTTTTCAGATTAGTTATTTATTTTGTTGTCTATTGTTCTGAATTATAAGGTTTTGCTAAAGGGTAACTGATCTCATCCATTTTATATGGTTTAGATAAATTGCTACATTGAACACTTTTTTTTCGCTTTTTTTTTTTTTAATGAGATGCTTAGGTGGCTTCTATTCTATGAACTCACATTAATAATATATACTCCTCATCAATAGAGGCCTTGTTATATATGGATGTAATGGAGTTAATCTAGCTTTTTTTTGATCTGTATCATCTGTTTGAAATCAGCTAGCTATCTTGTGTATGTCAATGCTTTACTTTATGCAAACTGTTACATAGTTGTGTTTGTCCTTTTCTATTTTCTAGCTTTTTTTTTTATCAGATTGACTTTGTGTTCATTCTTACTAGCCCTATTATTGGAAGATACTATCAATTTTGAAAGGTAGGTTGCCTAACGATCCTGACTAGATCGTTACAACATTGCTGTTATTGAATTTTAATTGGCTAGTTGAGCTAGTTGAAATTTTTTTTTCTTTTGGCTGATGATTCGATCTAATTTTTTCCAGCACCACTTGATCAAATGCAAACATTTTCCGCCAACTAATTTATGATAATCAATACGATTGTTTCGAACTTATTTATATTCATTAAATATCATTACAGTAGAGTTACTCAACGTTTCTTAATTAGACTTTCCGTATAAATGCGAAATAACTTCCAAAAGTGTAATTTCAAATTTGGATCGAATTAAGCTTAATTTTGGCCATTAATATAATTTATCACCCGTTTCTGGTTTAGTGTGACTACGTCATGCAGCTACTTATTAATTAACTAAACGTATAACCATACAAATCCGTTTAGTAAAAAATATCAAACCAATGTTATAAGTGTGATTATTGAAACAATATAAAATGATTTTACTACTGATCCACTTGTAAATGGGTCACAAGTCGGTACATTATTGCGAGTCACCAGACTTCAAATGGGTCACATGAGAATCTGGTATTTGAGTAACCTGATGATCTATTTGTCGTTTGAATTTTCGGCTAATGTATCGAAAAGCGTGTACAGGGTATCACATAAAATTACCCAGAAGATCATCTTCCAAATCTGTACAAATTGAACCATGAAGAAAACTGAACATCGGGAATTCGAAAATTGAACCATAACACCAATCTGGCTAGTACAGAAATCGGCGCAACTATCAAAAAACAATCAAAACAATAACACGTAAACAACGAATATGTTAACGTGACTAAAATAGATAAAAAATCAAAATTAACGTGATGTATTTCATTATCGAAAAATAATTATTTAAACCCGATCTTTTTACATGTAGTTATTCTTGCGTATTCAAACCGTATTCAAATTGAATTCACATTTCATTTACATTTATATTACGCTTATAAATCGTTAATCATATTACTGTATTAAATTCAAAATTTATACCACAATATTATTACCGTTACCTTATAGAACCTTGAATATTAGTTTAGCACCAACATACTCAATATCTTAAATGATATTAAACTATATAGCGTATATTCTTATTTATTACACATTATTATTATTCAACTGTATTATCTATCGTATATTAAATATTATAAATAAAATCAAAGTTTATTAAATATAAACATATTCTTATCGAAAAACTGTTAATAAAGTGTATTTAACTATATAACTTTCTGGACTAAAAGTTTCAACGAATATCAAAAGTGAAATAGCACGCACTCTTGAGTACTAACTTTGAGAAAAGAACTATATTGAAACAGAAGTATTAATTAACATTCGATAAACACAATACAATAAAGAATTAAAAGCAGAGAAATACTTAAAAAGAAATATAAGGCGATCAACCAATTGATACCTATGAATCACACCTTGGGAAGTTTAACTATTTAACTAACTACTACAAATTCAACCAGAACAGCAAGCCATTCAGGCTATATTTAATCCAAAAAGTAGTAAGAAACCAGAGAAACTTGGTTAAAAACTACTTAACTGTTACCTACGAACTACACCCATAACCATTATTGAACCTACAAAATCATATTAGAATGAACAAGCGCAAAAAGAATCATATTCAACCAATCATAATTATTCACCTACACAATTATTTAAAATAGAACTCAAAGTATTTCAATGCCAAAATTCTAAACATTACAATACAGTAATTGAACAGAGAAAGGCATCCAACTTCGCCAAAACAAATTCTCAATGATTAACGCCAAAACAGCCTTAATACATCAAATAATATTATTCATAATATTAGTAATTTTAGCCTCAGAACAATATCAATATCAACAGAAAAATCGAACCTAGTACAAGCCGATATAGTAATTTCAGAACCAATACCACAAACAACATCTGCAACACCAACTTCTACAAGACAAAACGCCCAAGAAAATCCAAGTACAAAGCCAACAAATGCCAAAATCACAATACTAGCTACATTTACAGACACTCCAAACAACAATATAAACAATACTTTAGCAATAGAAATTCTATCAACAATCACAGCCGCATTATCAATAATAGCCATATTATTAGAAATCTGTATTAGAAGAATTAGAAAAAGGAAATTAGCCTACAAGCGTAACTTAACACAAGCACCAATAGGAACGAGTCAAACACCATTTACAACACCTTTAGACATAAACAATATCAACATAGAACAGTTAGCCCAACAATTATCACAATTGCAAAACAACCAACCACCGAGATACAAATAGAAAGGCGCCCAGAATAACATTTTAATACCATTACCGTGCCAAAACAACAATACTAGTGTAACTGTATATGAACTACTCCATTCAGGAACCTTCATTTATAAATAATTTAATTAGAAATATTAGAACAAACCAAAGCATATACCTATATAATCAAACATATTCACAAACACAAATATTCTTTCACATACAATCTATGACCACCATCCAAACTATTGTACCAACAATCGATAACACTCCAGGAGATATATCAAAGAACCCCTTAGCATATTCATTGTTACAAGCACTAATTATAGTAATATTTATCTATATATTAACAATTACTATTTGCTGTATAGCAATACAAAGGTATAAAAAGAGACTATACAAAAGACATCCGAACATATCATACGAAGCCCAATACAACGACTCAGGCTGCTGCTAAATGAATCAAACCCAAGAACAACCAATTACACCAATCTCACCAGAAACTGCTACAATTATCACACTTACTGTTATAAGTATCGCATTAATAGTACTTATTACCATCTGTATACACAAAAGCTGTAACAGAAGAAAACAAAGGAACTTAAGAAGAAACAATAGGGTACCAGAATTTCAACAAGGACAACACGAACTAAGAACCCTAACCCAAGAACAAATCAATAGTCTACCACCTGATCAACAACGAAAGCTTAGACAATACCAACAAGCACTCCAACAAGGAAACAATATCTTCAACGGAAGAAGATAAATGAGTCAACAGTTCTCACTCGTAACAATATCAGTACCCACAATAACTCAGTCAATAACTCAGACCTTAAACATAACAATAACTCAAACAGCACAACCAACAACTGTATTTCAGACAACTACAGCAACTGCAACAGTAACACCTTCATACTTTCAAGACCAGAACGTAATAATTGAAGACATAGTAATAGCATTAATAGCAGTATTCACATTTATATTAGCAGTATACTTCGGATATAAACAAAGACTTAATAACAAACTCAAATTAGCAGAAAAAGAACAACAAAGAATATATCAACTTGCATCAGCAATTGATAGTACTATAACACCTGTAACTTCAGCTTAATGAATAATAACAACATCAACTTATTAAACCCTGAAGAATACCTCAAAGATATTGAAAATAGAATCAAAGAACTCAGAAATATCGATTTAGGACCCAAAAAGTACAAACAGTTAGAACAACACGAAGAAATAATATTTCAACAAAGCAAGGTCATAATTGATCAAAATAAACCTGCAAGAGCAGAACTAGTACAAGCATATATTATCAACTGTATAAGGAAAGAAGAACCTGAAGAATATATTAATAACATTGTAAGAGTGTATAAACAGGACTTAGAATATTTGACCAGAATCACGAACCAAAAATACCTGAATGCAACACAGTAACACAATTAAACTCACAAACCAAGAACTCAACTACTGGCTAACGATATATCCAAATACATATTATCACAACTCAAGAAAAAGAGAATTACAAGACCAATTCAAAAGATATTTTGATAGCATACCTTCATATCAAACAACATTAACAATAAGGGAATACGATACATTCGTGAAAGTAATTAACGCACTACGAACCCTTGAAGACGAATATAAAAAGGAACTTGAAAAGATATCAAAGAAAAAGAAAGAAAATCAGAAGAAATTCCTTGATAAACTTAAGAAATTCCCAGAGATAAAAGACTCATTAACCTATATAACTATTGGACATATTTCTAAAGAAAGAGAAGTGTTAGAAAAAGGACTTGAATTAGAAAACTTACATATCAAAGATTATATACAATTTTGTCTATATACAGAAATAAAACCAAACTTTGACGCACAATGGCAGGCGCTATAGAATTTCCAGACCTCAACAAAATTAACTTTAAAACTTTAATGAATGGAATGATACTCAATGGCTCAAATTGGGTACAATTTAGAAATCATTTCGAACATGCAATACAAGTATATGTACCACTGGACTTATTAACAACAGGATACTTTACTGGAAACTACAATAATGGATATAATAGAATAGCATTAAATAATATAGCAGGACTTATAGCAGGAAACGCAGCAGATGCAGGAGCATATAATGTAGTATTTTTAAAGAACCTAATACACAAATTGGCGATATCATGCTTTGATTACGACAGATACATATTATATGAAACACATAAAAATGAATTGACAACATACTTCCCAAGTGACTTCAATAGAGGAGCACGAAGAAGAAGGCATGAATGGGAATCAGTACAAGATAACCCAACAACAATCTTGTTAGACAAAACCAATTTCCCTGAAGAAATGAACATGTACTTCCAAGCAGCACATACTGGAGGAATAGGACAAGGAAACTTAACATGTGCAGATACAGATGGAATGTCAAGACAAATATCATTCAGATTATGGTTTGATAAAGTATTTATAACACCAAAAATGATTAAAGAAAAACAGAAATTGTTCAACAAAATGAAATTTGAACCAAGATATTTAATTGAAATAGATGAAGCAGCAAACTTCCAAACCAAATTTAACCGCGACTTAGCATTATGTAGAAACAACACATCATTCTTAGGAGGATTACAAATACTATTAGAAGGAATGTTACCAAATGGACGACATGAACTGGAAGACTACAAAAGCCAGATGAACTTAATTAACAATGAAATCACGGATACACCTGCATTCTTTACAGCACTATCAAGGGTGTATGATTATTATAAATCAGGAAAAGTAGGAGAATATTTCAGAAACCAATCAGAAAAGAAACAAACAAACTTCCTAAATAAACAAAGAGAATTCTATGATAATGAAAAGAAGAAAAAAGAAAATAGATTCAAAAAGAATGAATTCGCAATAGTATCTCTCAGAAACATGAAATGTTATAATTGCGGAAGAAAAGGACATCTTATGAGTGACTGTAGATCCAAAAAAACAAGATAAGGGATATAACAAAGGAAAGAAATTTTCAAAAGAAAGATTCTCAAAAGATAGAAGCAGAAAAGAATTTAACAAAAAAGGAAATAGATATACGGACAAAAAAGGAAGAACATGGAATCCAGAGAAGACTATAAGAGATAGAAGGAATCAAAGAAAAGAAAAGTCTCATCCAAGCCTTTTAGAACCAAAGAAGAAAGATTCAAGAAATTATCATTTCGCCCAAAAGACGCATCAGGACAATACGAAAAGAAATATAAACTATTTAACAAAGAAAATTACAAGGATAAGAAAATGTGGTGTGATCACTACAAAACAGACACACATTTTACCAATAGCTGTTATAAATACCGAAAAGACGTAGAAGAAGTAGAAGACCCAATGGTATTTAACTTTGAAAAATCAAGAGAAAAAGAAGATTTTGATGAATACATCAGATTCACAAAATTTAGAGAACAATATCATCTTGAAAATGAATACTCATCAAATGATGAAGAATCACAATCCTATCAAGAACCTGAACAGTACGAATCATCAAGTGATTCAAGCGAATCTGATGAATATGAAAGTCATAACCTTGAAAAGAAAAGCTCAGAAGAATCAGAAAATGATTATTATTTCTAAACGGGAGCATGCCCAATACTCATGAACAACTCCCTAAATTAAATACAGGCTGTATTGGAGAGTATAATAACAAACATTTTAATATGTATAATTATACATATCCATATTCATGTACCAAAGAACTAGAACTATTTACCTTTAATAAAGAAAAATATTTTAACGAACCAAAATACTCTGCCTATCATAATTAAGAAAAATTATTCTTTACTAAACAAACAAAAATCAATAAGCTCAAACAAAAAGGAGCAAAAGGATTTTACTTTATAGCACTCGTAAATGGCATAATAATGGAATTCAAACTAGATGAAGAATCAACCAATACTTCAATGGGAATAAATCATGCAAAAAGACTAGAACTAGAGAAAATTATATCAAAGCCAGCAATAGCAGAAGCAGTAGGAAGTGAAGTCAAAATAATAGGCAAAATAGTTGTCGACATTAAAATTAATAAATATTTAACATGTAATCTAAAAATAGACATCCTAAACACAGAATCAAAATATATCCTCCTCAGTAATAAACATCAATCGCAAATAGGAATATCAAAAGATCAAAAGAATCATACTATTCTCATTAATAATGAACCTATACATAATCAAAGAGTTATCATACACCAATACTACCGATTGAAGCAATCCAAAAACGGTTATGGCAATGCTCGGAGGCTACTGCCAAACCTATCTGAAGTATACTTTGAGGATAAACCTAGCAGCAAGTTTCAAGTATCCACGTTTTACTGATGACCTTTCCTTTCTCCTAAGGCTAGTAAAAAGTTTTGAAAACCCGCGGACGAAAAGAAAGGAAGTGAAGTAAAACAAGGCGCCCAACCAAATAAAATTAACCGGACTCAACAATCTAAAGAGATTAATGACCAAGACAAAACCCAAACCAATAATACAGTTGGATGCCATTACTTCCCAGGAAGTGAAGTAAAACAAGGCGCCCAATGTTACAAAAATAATCGAACTTATCAACCTAATGAAACTAACAAACAAATCAAAGAAGAACTCAATATAGTTGAGGCGCCATTGTCCTTACATTCACGAAGTAAAGTAAAACAAGACGCCCAACTAAATAAAAACATAACAAATGAACCAAAGAAACCTAATATAAATGAGAATACAGAACCAAGAAAAGAAAACAAGAGTGAAGAAAAAAAAAGAAGTAAAACAAGGCATACCAACAAAGGAAGTAAAGTAAACAAACACCTAAATCTAATCCCAAAGGTAAAGAAAACAAGGCGTAGGCACAGTATTACCACTTTAAAAGTGCCTAAACTAAAAGATATCCCAAAGAATTAAGTGAGATAACTCGCAAAGAACATGAAAAGAGAATCAAATATGACCTATTTACAATATTACATATTGATTCAAGGCACTTTAGCTGTTTTATAAACAGTGTGAAAGGAACCAAAGTCACAGGAAACTCATCGGAATAACCTGTGATGGACTATGGAAAGACATAGTCGAAGCAGTTATACAAACAGGAAGTAATATAATACAGACTTTCGTGCAGTATATACCTGCAAAAGGGGACTTCAAAGACAAATTTGAGCAAAATCAAATAACATTGATAAGAGGCATACCAGATATCGATAATGATATCAAAATTATTGAAGGCAACAAGCAGTCTCAATTGAAGCTAGTTATACATGCAACAATGGGACTCGACTTATCAGGTAATACATATAATAAGCAAGGTAACCTAAACTGGAGAATAACCAGAATAATAGAAGAAGTGCAAAGAGCACATAGAATTGGAGCCAGGAACTACGTACTTCATATTGGAATGGCTCAGAATAATAACAAAAGTGACGTAATACTGAACCTGCAGGAAATATTAAAACAAACAAAAGACACTGACGTCACAATATTATTAGAAAACTCAGCAGCAAACAAATGTTATAGTGCTACAATAGAAGAACTAATAGAAATTAGATCCAAGGTTCACAAAGAAAATCGATATAACAAAAACCTTGCAAATGGAAAAACGATAGATAGAGTCAAGTTGTGTCTTGATACACAACATTATTTTGCAGCAGGAGCAGGTAGAACAACAGAAGACTATAAAAAAGTCTTAGACAAGTATGGAAAAGATATCCAACTTTGCCACATAAACTGTGGTTCGCGCTAGAAAAATTAGAAACAAAAACGGCCGTATATACGAAATTAAAGAAACAATCTTTGGAAGTGGACATGACATCTATAAACACCTGCTAACGGGATTATTACCCCAAGAAATATTTAAAACCATGGTACAACAATGCAAAGAAGCTGCAATACTAGAAACAACCAGAAAGAAAGGCTGGGATAAACAAGAACAAATAAAGGAAGTACAAACACTGAGATATTATGTATGGACATACTATCATCAGATAGAGAATTGAAAAAAGAACTGTCAGACAAAATAAAGAAATTAAACGAATGGGATCCAAGAAAAGGCATACAATACAGTAACCTACCAATGGAAATTATAAATAATTATTAAGAAAATCCAATAGATCCAATGGACTATCTAATGAATTCAATGAAAAATCTAAGCTTAGAAAGAAAAGAAAGATATCAAAATCAACAAGAAGATGAAGCGAGAAAGAACATTCACAATAATAAAATAGGACAAATAACTCAGAAAATTAATGAAGTTAGGAACAAATATTCACCTTAAATTAAACCATCTACATCCAAAAAGAAAAATAAATCATCAATATCGCTATTATTCTCAAACATATGGAATAAAACGAATAATGACCTAGAAGAAATCAAAAAAATACAAGAAGAAAGTGATTCAAAAGAAATCGTAACAGACTTAGAAAGGCTAATGGAAGAAGATATAGCAGATATAGAAACAAAATATCTAAAATTAACAAGAATGGATGGAAAAGATGTACATAAAAAATGGAAAATGATACAGGAAATACCAACAATACCAGAAGAAGTAAGGAACTACCCTGGAACTGAACGAGAAAAACTTTGGAATGCAATCCAATGGACTGACAAACAAAATAAAATAACACAAGAATCTGTAAAAAGGGAAATAAGAAGGAAAGAGATAGAATACCAAAAAGATGTAGAAAAACAATTAAATACAACATTAGACAAATACAGAAAAATGCAAGAATTTGAAAAACAGGCTATACAATACCAGTTACTCCACACATCAATAACAAACCCAAACGTAGATATTAGAAACCAAGCAGAAATAAAATATAATGAATTTATGAGAGAAAGCCTGAAAAGCCCAAAAACAACACAAAAAACATCTATAAAAATAGAAACAGATGAAGACCTTTTCAAAGTACTAAGTAAAGAAGATGAGGAATTAAAAGAAATAACTAGAGAAAGAAAACAAAAAGAAGAAGAAATAAAGAAAACAGTAGACTCGGACTCGGATAACGAAAGTGACCTGGAAGATAAAAATATCTAAAGAGAACATGATAAATTTATAAAAAACCTTAGTAAAAGTGAAAGAAAACAGTCAGGTCTAGAACCAGACTATCAAAGATTTAGAGAAGCAAATCTTGGACTAAACACCAATAAACCGAATAAAAAAAGACTCATTAAGACCTTTAATAATAAATGATGAAGTGTCAAGACACTCACATTCAAAGAAATCAAGTATCAGTAGCATGGCCAGTACCAGCAGTATACCTAGTATATATCTGAGCAATCGTCTAGCCGTAGTACCTACTGATTATGAAGAAACGTATGAAATAGACAATAATGGAAACCTTCACAAACAAGGAATATAGAAATAGAAGACAATAACAATATATACAATTTTAATCAACCAGATCAAAAAGAAAATGAACAAGAAATTCAAAGAAACCAAGAAAGTACTAATATATTCGCAAAAGGATATAATTATATGTTCATAAATAAGAAAAATGACTTAAAAGAAAATATAATAAAGAAACAAGCTATGAAAAACATAGAAAATGAACAAAATAACTCAGACTTCGTTAGAAGAAGAAAAATATCTACTGAAAAAAGAACAAATAAAAACAGAAATAGAGAAACTTGGCAACAAGCCAAAGAAAGAGATGATCAGAAACTTAAAGAAGAATATGAACAAATGCAAGCACAAAAAGAATTAAAACGGCAAGAAGAATTAAACAGAATTAATGAACAATACAAAGAACAACCTTATAACCAAGAAGGATTGGAAATTGGAATAGATGAAGGCTCACAATCACTATTTATGAGACATACATCAGGAAGACCAAGTACACCAGCAATACCAAAAGATAATTACCAAACCACTTTTGGATATTATAGTAGTAATGACAATAATAAACTATTTAACATAGAAATTAGAGAAATTAGAAATGAACCAATAAAGATGAAGAAAAGAACTAAAATAAACATACACGAAGAATTAGGACACATACCCAATGAGGTTAGAAGATATATAATACCAACATTAGGAACAGGAACACCATTAAAAACAGAAAAAGAATGTATATTAAAACCATATACATGGACACTAATAAAAATAGATAAAAAAGGAGACTATTTAGTAACAACACCAATACATATTGCCAAAGAAGGAATATGTATACAACCTGGAATAGTTAATGATCGCCAGATATGGGCAACCAATTATACGAATAAAGCAAAGAAAATACATGAAAAACAACATATTGGAAATATAAAGAATATAAAAGAAATATTCAATTTCCATAAATATGAAATGGAAATTGACAAAAAAGAAATTCCAGAAAAAGAAAGACTAAAAATCTTAATAAATAATACTCACGAAAATTACAAACACGTGATGAAACCAATATTTGAAAGATATATTCAAATATTCAGAAGAAAAATAGAAAAAGGAACATCCTTTAACAAGGAAATGTTTGAAGAAATAACATTAGACCT
>QKWP01000330.1:271933-302877 GCA_003550325.1 Gigaspora rosea
GGACTCAAAATCAACAAAACATTTGGGAGTAAACAAGTATCATTTGATCTCTAAAATGGCAAGCCTAATAACGCCAATACCGCCCTTGTACCAAGTGAAAGAAATAATTGAAAACGAATCAAGATGCTTGGAATACTTACAAGATATATTAGTACTACCAAGGACTATGACTTGTATTTACTGTAACAACCCAAATATGAATTTTGATGACAAAGAATTAACATTTAATTGTAAAAAAAGAGAATGCCGAAAAAGAATATCAATCTTCAACGGAACAATATTTTCAAAGGCTAAATTGAAATGTAACCAAATAATAGAATTAAGCTATTTTTGGCTAAGTAAAGCAACGCGTAAACAACTCCATATTTACACTAACATCGCACCCGCCAATATCACAAGATGGACACAAATCTTTAGAACTGTTATCACTCAAGAGATAAAAATTAGTGAAACAAAAATAGGAGGACCAGATATCATTATAGAAATAGACGAAACTTTGTTTTACAAAAATCGTCAAAGCAAAACGGAACAACTATGGGTATTTGGAGGAATTGAAAGAACTAAAGAAAAACAAATATTTGTACAAATTTGTAAAGACCGAACAGCTGATACTTTACTAGGCTTAATCCAGAAATACGTACACCCTGGATTGATAATCTACTCAGACATGTTTAAAAGTTATGATTAGATTTACTCACGCCTAGGGATACGGCACCACCAAATAAATCACAGCCAAGGAATGACAATGATTGATTATAATGAAACCTCAAATGAATTAAAAATCTACCACACCAATAATATTGAAGCAACATGGCGTGTGTTAAAAGACGCAATACCAAAAAGGAATCAGAATAAAGATGATCTACCAAAATATTTACTTGAACAAATTTGGCGTAGACAAAATAAACAATGCCTATGGAACGCGTATATTGAATGTTTACAAAACAAATATAAAGATATCATTGAATTTATTGAAGGATATGATACCGAGTAACCTTTATTACAAATCAATAATAAACAAAAAGAAAAATCAGAAATTATAAAAGTACACTCCACTGAACCAACTTAAAGGATAAATTGAACTTACAGGAAAAACTAAAGAAACCCTAAAATAATAAGAACTACAAATCGAACCCTAAAATCAAAATGAACCCTCAAGGAACTGGAAATTATTACTGCAAGAAGTGTGACCTTTATGTCAAAAAACCTAAAAGACATCAATGTACCTATAACATAATGAATCAGCCCTTGAAGAGATTCAACACATCCAAGATTGGAAAGAAAAAATGACTCAAGAAATTAGAAACGAGTTAGGACTCAATAATGGACCACCAAACAAAGGAAAAGGGAAAGAAACCTTTTTTGAAATTAAAGAAAAACAAAAGAACTTAGGAAAATATACTTGCAATATCTGCAAACAACCTGGACATACTAATCGGTATTGCCCAGAAAATGAATGTTATAAATGTCACGAAAAAGGACATCAAGCACGTGATTGTCTTGAAGCAAGAAATAGAAATGATCAACCGATCAACATCAATAACAGTAGTACCAACGCGACTGCGTCAAACTCTAAATATTGTACTTATTGCAAAACTACTGGACATGAAAACTATCAATGCAGGACCTCTAGACTTCTGAAAGAAAATGCAAACCTCTTTTGCAAATGTAACCCTGAAAGAATTATCCAAAGAAGAGAAGAACATACTAATTGGACCACATATAATGAACAACGTGATAAACATCATTGTTGTAGGAAAGAATATCATAGACCAACTGCTAAAGAAGATCTTTATTACATCAAAGGATTATTCACGGACCCGTATTCATTACAAATAATTTATATTGAAGAAACTCTCTATTGTAAAGGATGCTATTCTGAAATGCATGAAGCGTTAGACTTTAAGAACCCTAGAAGTAAAAAATACTTTACAGGATTAGGACAAGGCAAGAAAACAATTTGTCGACCCTGTGAAAAACCTAACATTACCAGAAAAATGGAAAGCCATGATGGAATGCATTTCTTCAATAAAGAACATAAATTCGCCCAAATGATCTTTAATAGCATAGATCCAGCTATAGAAAGACTATTAAGCCAACAGTTGGATAATAGGATTAGAAAGTATACCTGAAAAGATATAAATTTACTATACTATATTAATGAATCATGGATCAAAAGAATTATCAGGTATATGATACAATATAAAGATAATATGAACAAATGGCACCATGAAGATGAAGACTTCAAGAAAGCAGACAGCGGATATAATAATGATACACATAATGACCCTGAAATTGATGAAGATTTTAGACCTATTAGAACCAATTTCTTTACAAAAATATATGGACAAGATCATTATAATGAAAAACTAACCCCAGAAGAATATGAAGAATTAATAGATGAAGACGAAGACCCTGAATTGCGCGAAGCAAGACTTTTATCCATAAACCAAGATGTCAAAACCAAACCAATGACAAATAAAGAAATACGTGAAGAAATGGAAAAAGCAAAAGAACTCTTAAAGGACCAAGGATACATATCACTCTGCAAGGAATGCCTAATGCCTAAAGAAAAGAATTCAGTAGGACATTGTGAAGAATGTCAAAAAGAAATTAACGCAAAAGCCATTAACCTTCTTATAGAAGAAGAATCCAAAGAGAAATCCATTGATAAATTAAGACAAGAAGATCTAAAAGAAATGTGCAATGAAGCCCGAAAAGACAATGAATTATATAGAAAACAAACTGAAGAACAAGATCAAATGGATTTTGAAGAAGAAATTGAAGAAATCCCACGATCAAGACCTATCTTGCCAGAACATAATATTAATCGAAAGATTGAAGAATTATATGCTATATTCGGACTAATGGCAGAACAACAATTCAAACTCACACAAGAAAATAAGACCCTTGTCAGAAGAATTACAATTTTGGAACAGTCGACCCTAGAACTCCAAAATGAAAACCAGAAATTAAAAAGGAAATTGAAAGACACTCAAGAACATGTAAACCTTGAAGATCTATCAGAAGATGAAACTAATGAAATGAGACGTGCAAAACAATTTAGAAGCCACAATATAAATACAACAATAGATTCTGAACAATTAATATAAATATTTACTAGCATTTACAAATATTAAATATCCAATATATCCATATTTAGTATTGTCTAAAAATATAAATATTTACATTGTATTATTAACATTATTTATTAATAAACTGAACAAACTAGAACAATAAAGAACTTTGAACATATTGAACCATATTGAATGGAAAAATTATAAAAGAACTAAGAACTGAACCTTGAACCTACATGCTCAAAGTATACATATGAAAAACAAAAACACTTCAAGAAGTAATAAGAGAAACACCAAATCTTGTGACAATTGTAGAAACGAACATATACGCTGCAATCATTCTAAAAAAGAAAATACTTGTGACTGCTGCAAGTGGAAAGGAATTCCTTGTCAGAATACTAAATTTTATAAACCACGAGGACCTCAACCAAAGAAAAAGGACCATACTCTTAACCATATACTGAACCACTAGTATATGAACCCTGAGATACCTGAAGAAAGAAAGTATATTGAAGAACTTACCCAAGAATATATCTACCTATATGAAGAATTAAATTCTAAAGAATCATATAAAGTCAAAGGAAAGGATATATTCAGAAGAACTGAAACAAGTGAAATACATATTACATCAAAGAACTTATACACAACCAAAAGACTCCTAAGAAGAATAAAATTACTCTACGAAGCTATACAGGAAGAAATAACAAGGATAGCTATCCAATACTACCTTGAAAACAACGAAGAATTCACAATATATAATTGCTTCAAAGAAAGAAAATATTATTTCTATTTTCAAGAATCTGAACAACTTTTCAGACATATTAATATTCTCCAAGAAAAAGAACTAGTAGGAGAATACGAAAGACAATATATCAAAAAGAATATAGAAACTCTATCAGTCTTATAATCAGAAGACAAGTACCCACATCAAACCTCTTTGAATTCAGACCATACAGCCACAAATACTCTCAAGCTTATTTTAACTGCATACCAACAGTAGAACAATTACTATCAGGAGAATATAGATATAATTGAATGAACCCAGAAATACGTGAACAAAAGAAATTTCTAAGAAGCATTACAAAAGACTATATTGATCTCCAAGACTCCAACCAAGAGAATAACGTAGTTGAACAAATACTATCAAAAGAAGAACTAAACATAAAATTACAAGGACTCCTCGACCAAATAAAAATCCAAATCCAGACCTTACAAGGACAACTCATATTAGAAGAAGCTTATAAAAATAATGAATATACATTTCTATTTAAAAGAGCAACAGCAATTTACAAAACAATAAACGGCAACAAACCAGAAGTAATAATACAAAGGAAATACCTTTCACAAATTAGAAAACTTGTAGAATTTTATATTAAAGAAAGCAACTTAACAGAATATTGGTTTTATCTGAAAAGCACAGGCTTACTATTTGTCTGTGAATTAACTGCTTGTAAAATAATCTGGTCTGTAGATTAATTGTTTATGAACTAAGTTGCCTATAAAGTGCTTGTTGGTAAAATAATACGGACATAGGTCGATTCACTTATTTGATTTTTTTTCAAATTCATAAGTCACGTTATTTTTTATACAACAATAGGCATACTTAATAAATTTGTCGTCTAGTTGGCATATTATATCAGATATGAAATATGCTAAATAACTTATCGTATTTTATTTTCTTTCAAGTTTTTTTACCGTGTCCTACACCTGTATACTGCATGTTACGTAATCTAATTCATCCTTTTGTCAATAGTATGGTTAAAAATAAACAGAAGATGGTATAATAAGATATAGCGATATTAACAACAATTATATTTCAATTATATTTGGTAATAAAATAGAAGCATAGCTGAAATAAAATAATCGATAGTGCAAAATACTAGATAAAAAAAAAGTGAAACTAAACAACAATATAATTTAATTCCATAAGAAAATGAAGCTTTAACTCTTGGAAATTAATTTATCATAATCTTAATTATATAAAATATAAGAATGTAAATAAGAGAAATTTGAGGTGTACTCGAATTATTGGATCTCATCTGAATTGATCAGATTACGAATTGAAGCACTAAATGATTCTATGACATTATTAGTACATACATACATGATATAGACATGTGATGAGTTACGTCAAATATAATAGTTCTAATATTGCTATATTTGGAATTTTTGGTTGTTTTTGTAATATCTCTAAATGCATATTACACTCTTTTATGCATTATGAAATTAAAGAAATTTTGCTTATCAATAGGAACCAAGTCCGTGGGCTAATTTTTTATGCACAGAAAAAAAAGTATGGGCAATGCAATTTAATTATAAATAGCTAACAAATTTGTTAGAAAATTACAATAGTCATGCACTATGACATAAAGATGCAACGCCATGAGTTTATGCATATTGTTGAGGGTGAACTGGGTCCGGGTGCACGAAAGAAAGACGAATAAATCAACACAACACACACAAAAAAACACAACCAAACGATAAGGCCAATAATCAGAGGCGTATCGATTTGGCAAGGTAAGGCTTTATTGAACTTATGTTTAGTTGGTTTTTATTTAAGGAAAAGGAAACAAAAGGTACACAATTTTATTCGAATTAATTTCAGACACTTTCGAACACTTTACAAAGAGAACCAATTCTTACACTTTTTATAGAACTTACGAAGGAAACAAAAAGAAGGAAATTGAAAGAAAGAAGAAAAGACTATCATACCACTTTTTCATCCTTTTCAACTAATTACTACTTTGGGCTCTTTCCCTCACGAACGTATGCACTTAATTTTACTGCCTCTAATTTCATCGAAATTATGACATGGTCTCACGCTATACCCGATTTGGCCTTGCAGAAAATAAATTTTAAAATCACGATTTTAATGATTTTTCCTATTTTCGGCATTTTCTATTGTTAGGACTAATTCATCAAACAAAGGGCGCATTTCTTTTGATTATTCTCTTGATGCTTTATCTTCATTAAATTGCTCTGGGTCTTGATCTGATCCTTTATTGAACTTCTTTTTCTTGCTGATTTCTTCGTGATTAACAGCAAAGCTTTTCTTAGGACACGGGGCTTGGTTATGGGACCGTGGGTACTCTTCTTAATATCGGGAACGGGTGTGGAAAAAGTTTTTTTTTTACAAACGTGACTGTCTCAGCGAAGTCATGTGAATCACGTGTGTCACGGGATTCAGGTTAGGTTATACGTGGGTCACATGTCTGCTGGCGGCTCTTTGGATGTAAAGTTGATCGGCACAGGATTTCGGCTTACCTCCAACAATATGTTGTCAAGATTGACCAATCATATCGCATAAAGGTAATGACTAATCACGAAATAATTTCTCTATGAATGATGAAACTCATGACAAAACATACTGTATTTTCCGTGGATTCTAAAACACATAATGTCTCTTTGTGTGCTTCAAAATACAGTGTATTTTCCTGTTCAAAAACATGGAAAGTGTATATTTTACGTATTTTTTATATTTTGTCAATTGTCTATAGTTTCGTCANCTCTATGAATGATGAAACTCATGACAAAACATAAATTTTATATGACAAATGTAAAAAAATTTTAAAAGTATAAATCCTTCAGATGTCATTGAAAACTAGTTAATGGAAATTAATTGGTCCATGCGAACTTACTCACCCGGAGATATCCGATCGGTCTGACGATGAAGAGACCGATGAAAATTTATAAGAAATAACAGTGATTTTTATAAAAATTTAAGATTCAGAATATCCAGATGTTTTATAGAGACGCTTATTGAAAGATGGACAGCTACAATTTAATATTTATTGGTCAAATTAATTTCGTCAGAAGATTCAATCGTCAGTAGTTTCCTCAATCATCAAGGTTTCGTCAGACGAAACCATAGATGAAACCATTTCGTCAGTGCGAAAATAATTTTGTCAAACATCATTAACTTATACATGTACTATACGTTATTTACTGTACAAGGAAAAAAAAAGAAAAAAATTCTTTATGAATTATTAAGAAGTAATTTGAGATATGTTTTTTGTCAGTTTTATAAACATATCATCCTGTATTTATTTATAGCCTTGAGTGCTATTCTTTCATTTTTAGATTTGTTTTATCGGATTTTTTACTGGCTTGATGAGTTGATAATCAAAGAAACAATGAGAAGTCATAATAAAAATTTGGTTATTGTTGATCTATTTTGTTGCTCAATCGTCATCATACGGAATAAACCGATTTTCTCATTTAATAAGATCCAAAAATTCCGGATTAAATACTAAAAAACTTTACTATTTATAGACCAAATTAGCTAGTAGAAAAAAAAGTTTCTTATCGAGATCAATTATACATTATAGATTTATTTATGTAAGCAATCGCTGGATATCGTATGATTTCCAATTTGATAGTTAATTATAATGTCGTGCCTGAAGTTAGCATTTACTTGAAGTTGCAACTTCAAGAATTTGAAGTTATTTCAGGGGCTAATTTCAGTCAAGTGCAATTTCAGGCAACTTAAGTTATAACTTCAGACAGTGTCAACTTCAGCTACGAAACTTATAAGATCAAATTTAGTTTCATATGATTATTATTACTGGCTGCTATATTAATTCCTGTTTCTCACCGGTTTATTTTTTATTACTTATTCTAAAAAGTTTGCCGCAAATAAAAACTGCTCGTTTTTGTGTTCTGTTGTATGTAGTAAATTCGTAAAAAGAAGAGACAGAAATTGGAAGTTTCGTAGATTGCTTTATCCTTTTGTTGATCCATCAGTTTCATTTTTTTCATTTTTATTTTTTATTCATTAGTAAAAACAATAATTGCTAATTTATTAATTAGGTAGCTGCGCGATGTTGTCTCCCTAAAACCAGGAACGTGGTATAACACTTCAATCCATAAGTCATGTCACAAAAAGTTTGTGTTCCGTGATTTACAAGCCACTCAGATTACATTCCTGTATTTTGATTATTAATTTTATGTTTAAGAAACTCGTAAAACTTTTTAGATTCTGAATAATTAGTATAAAATTAATAGCTGAATAAGTACAGAGTGGCAGATTACCATAGCTGATGATGAAATTTGAGGTCTCTATATAAATACTAAATTAACTAAACTCTAAAAATACTAAATTTAATATTAATGAAACGTTAACAACTTACGTTAAAAAATACATGCCATTTGGCAAGCACATCACAGTAAACCACTGTTATTGTATGTTACACAGCTAGTAACTATATTATTTTGCTGTAGTAAGCTAATTTGTCTGTAAAGTGATTGTTTACGAAATGAGCGGCGCTGGCTTCGAAAATAATAACGAATTTTCAATTTCACATTAAATCATATGATACATGCAGAGAATAAATATGAAATTATATCATAGATAGTGTTCAGGGCAGACTGGGTCTGGGTGCACGAATGAAAGACGAATAAATCAATACAACACATACACAAAAACACAACCAAACGATAAGACCAATAATTAGAGGTGTATCGATATAGCAAGGTAAGGCTTTATTGAACTTATGTTTAGTTGGTTTTTATTTTAGTAAAAGGAAACAAAAGGTACACAATTTTTTATTCAAATTAATTTCAGACACTTTCGAACACCTTACAAAAAGAACTAATTCCTACTCTTTTTATAGAACTTTTGAAAGAAACAAAAAGAAGGAAATCAAAAGAAAGAAGAATAGCTATCACGCTACTTTTTCCACCCTTTTTTTAATTAATTACTACTTTGGGCTAACT
Organism: Gigaspora rosea; assembly: GCA_003550325.1. Lineage (NCBI taxonomy): Eukaryota > Fungi > Glomeromycota > Glomeromycetes > Diversisporales > Gigasporaceae > Gigaspora > Gigaspora rosea. The sequence continues at coordinate 280,726 of QKWP01000330.1, forward strand.
TCCCTCACGGTCGTATGCACTTAATTTCACTGCCTCGTAATTTTTATCGTGAAAATTATGACACGGCCTCACGCTATACCCGATTTGGCCTTGCAGGAAATTAATTTTATAATCACAATTTAAATGATTTTTTCCATTTTCGGTATTTTTCTATCATTAGGACACTTCCTTAAACAAAGGGGCCTTTCTTCTGATTATTTTCTTGATGACTTGTCCTCATTAAATAGTTCCAGGTCTTGATCTGATCCTTCTTTGATCTTCTTTTTCTTGCTGTTTTCTTCGTGATTAACGGCAAAGCTTTTACCCAGATCGAGGCTTAGGACTTGGGGCTTGGTTATGGGACTGTGGAAGCTCTTCTTAATATCAGACTGGGTGCGGGAAAAGAGTTTTTTTTTTAACGTGACCGTCCCAGTGAAGTCATGCAGATTACAGGTGTCACAAGATTCAGGTTAGGTCATACAGAGATCACATGTCTGCTGGCGGCTCTTTTGGACGTAGAGTTGATCGTCATGGGATTTCAGCTTACCTTAAACAATAGCATAAACTGGAATAACCCTCATAGATTCTCACACTTACGTACAGTATAGCAGTAGCCAACAAAAGTAACTCCCAATGACTAAAATTATATATAAATTCCTTTTTAGGGGTCATCTAAAGCCGTGTCCAATCATGTGTCATTTGACTAATAAAAATTGCTTATTTTGATCAACATGGATCAGCTTGAAGGAAAAAAAGCCAGGAGGACAATTTTACTATATAGTTTTAACTCTAACCTCAGACTAACCCTTACCATAACTTTAATTAAAAAGTTAAATAAGGTAGCTGCACAACGTCATTGCACAAAACCAGAAACGGGCAAGCATCTAGATATTAAGTAGTTTAAAATTTTAGGTCAGAATTATAAATAGTCAAACTTGGATGTAGTGAAAAAAATGCTTAAGATTGAGGCATAGGAGATTTGGTCAGTGTTTGTAGAGGCTTGGACTTATAAGAATGATACTAGAGTTCAGATATTTTTTTTTAGTTTAACTTTTGGACACGTGAATATATTAATTAAATTCAATACTAATGTTTTTACCAGAAGCGAAGTATGAAATACGAAGTACATGGTTATCTGAAGAGTGATGAACAAATATGGTTCTTTGATTGGTTATATTTTCACATGACATTATGAAATGCGCTGGTCTGATTGCATTTTATATTAAACCGGTTTGGTATGGCTTTCGTATGTATGTGCTATTCGTACATGATTATCCCTTTAAAAAGACTATTTTAGGTAAGTATTTCAAGTTTAAGTTGTGCCTCATTTTTATTTGAATTATTTCTTATTTACCGGTATTATTATAATAATATTCTGCCCCAAACATCACAGCATTTCCTTATTCTGCCCTGCTTTATTTGATCGGTCATTGTTACATTCAATCATCCTTAAACCTTTCAATTGTTCCTCTGTAACACATGTTGCTTCTATTACCTTATACCAGGAACGGAGTGCAACGAAGTGCATGGTTATCTGAAGAGTGAAATAATGTGAACAAATACAGTTCTTTGATTGGTTATATTTTTGCATGACATTGTGGAATGCGATGGTCCGATTTGCATTTTATATTAAACTGGTTTGATATGGCTTGCGTAAGTACGTATGTGCATTAGTACATGATTATTGCTTCAAAAGGACTATTTTAAATAAATATTTTAAGTTTTAAGTTGTGCCTCATTTTATTTGATTTATTTCTTATCTTACCGGTGTTATTATGATAATATTTCTTTGCCAAAAATCACAGCATTTCCTTATTCTGCCCATTCGATCATTGTTACATTCGATCATCCTTAAACCTTTCTCCGTAACACATGCTACTCATATTACCTTATTTAGATATCCTTGGGGGGTAAATTCTTTCTAAAATTAATTAAAGCTATCGTGATGCATTGAATGTCTATATTAATAATCATCATGCTATCGCTTTTGTACACAGATCAATTGTGTATGAATTATTATTGCTTCTTTTAGGGATGAATGAATATGAAGCGTTTAAATATTATCGTCTTGCCTCTCACACAAATTAATATTACGATCAAGTTTATAGGTGTTGAAGGGCAATTAGATTTTAGTTGTCGTATCTCAATGACAAATTGATTGTGTAAGACAAAAGGAAGTTAAACTGACAATTGATTGGTGTAAATAATTTATATAGATTACAAATGTATATAAGTCCGATGCGTTCGCTCTTTGTGTATTGAAAGGTTTTGGTCCCTTATACATAATAGAGAAAGCAAGAGTGAGGTATTAGATAGCATTTGATATTATCTAAATGATTCCTCTATCATAATAAAGTTTTCTTAATGAATGTTTATTATATCGTATCTCTTGGCTTTCATTTATTTTTGTATTGTTTCTTCGTAAATCCTGTTTCGGTATATTTATAAACCCAACCTTATGTAGTCCTTCTTTTGTTCACTATCACTAACCTAAATCTGGCACTCTAATCTGATGCTCTCCCAAATTTCAATAGTAATACTGGTTTTGTCTATTTATATACTACTTGATTTCTAAAATATATATATATATATATATTTTATAATATTTACTAATGCTATTTAAAACTTTGTTCTCTATATAAAATGCTTCCTATATCATATTTCATTATCATACCGAATAAGTTAAGCTTTTAAGTATAATTAAACAATAAACACTAAAAAATGTACATAGTGTTGGCGCATGACAATTAAACTACTAATATAATTAATGAATTCATACGACTCATTTCAGAATTTATTAATGTGACCTAGTTATATGCCAACTCTGTACAATACATATGTAAACTAAGGTATACATGATTTATTAGTTAGTATTAATAAACCATTAAAATATTTCATTTTTAAAAACTTCTAATATGATCTACTGATTCTTCCGTTCCTGGTTTTGCGTAACAGCATCGTGCAGCTACCTTATTCTATAGTCTTTATATCAAGTATACTGCATATTGCAGCATGTGAATACAATCATGGTAATTTCAATTGATTGACATAGAGGTATAACAATAGTAGTAATGACGAAATTGATCAAAGCTTTATCAGTTGTTACTTTATATAAAAGGGATCTGGTCAACTAATTGATACTTTTTCTCTTTTATATTTATTAAAGACAATAATACTAATAATGTGAAATCACAAGGTAAGGGACGTTTATTTATAAAGGCTTTGATTTTAAAAGGGGTATAACCGTGTTTAAAATTCAATGTTCTCATAGTTCTCAATGAACATTTGAATTTTTTTAAGAACATTGATATTTAGAAAAGGTTCTCTTATTTGATAGTTCAAAAAGAACATTTATAAAATTTTTATGTTCTAGATTTATTAATAAGAACAATAAATTATATAAAATGTTCATCAATTTGCTAATGTAATTTGATCATGACAAATTCTGCATAAATATATACAGTTACCCTGGATATAGTTACACTTTCGGGCCCCCAAAAATATGTAATTATAGCAAGAGTGTGATTAAGCAAAAAAATTTAAATTTATAAATAAAGTTTTTCAAAATCAATTTTTTGGTTCTTATATAATCTAAATTTAATTTTTTTTTTAAATCAGTCAATAAATCATACAATCATCCTAAGTAGGTTTGCGGCCCAAACCCCTTTTTTTAAATTATGATATTACTACTTCATTTTGGTTTGGGAATCGGGATTTCTACATAATTTGGTTGGCTAACTTAACCATTATTATCACCCGGATCACAGTCTTGTGACAAATGGATGCTATGTGACTTCGTTCATGGCATCTCATACAGTCAACCCTCCATAAATACAACTTGTAGGGACAAGCCTACAACGTGCATTTAGGGAGGTTTGCATTTAGAGAGAGCCAATTAAATTGCAGCTTTTAAAAATTAGATCAACAAGTTTGTGTAACTTCTACTAAACTGTATAACCTATCTTAAATACTAAAATTTGATTGGCCACGTGCATTTAGGGAGGTTAGTGTGATATAAAATGTTATTCAAGAGAACATGCATTTACAGAATATAGAACGTGCATTTAGCACTAATAACATTTTACAGAATAGAAAAAACGTGCATTTAGAGAGGTATTGCATTTATGGAGGTTGCATTTATGGAGGGTTGACTGTATTTGCGCAGGTAATACAAACCAAAAAAGGAAATCTGATTTTGTAAAATAAACTAATAAAAATTTAGTAATGTTAGATACTATAGGGTTAGATTAAGGCTTACTGTCTCAGTGTATGCAGTACCCATGTGTTTAGTGATCAGGTACGCGAGATTGTGATTCATTAAAAGTTAGTAATAATGATTTCATGAATAATGAGTAAAGTGCAAGTGCATTATTAAGTAATAAATAAGGCATCAATCCTGAGGGGAAACTGCCTAGCTTTCATGCTTTTAATAGCTTTTAGCTTTAGCTTAAGCTTTCAATCTTATTAGCTTTTTGACCAAATTTATCTTTGTGATTCTTCTTAGTGAATAAACTTGTCTGTATGAAGTATCTAGTACCTGTGCAATACATCAGTCATCATATTGTTAAGTGAGTGAGGTTTGTTAGTAAAACCCCACGAAGTCTGAGTAACTACGTGACACTTACTATATGTAAAATTTAATCCTAACAATACCATTGTAAGCAATAGGCAGACCAGTGATTTGCACTAGTAACCCACCCACCCAGGGAAATTACATAGAATTCACGTGAGAATGTATACAGTATAAGCTTGAAGCTTGTACAATTATATTTGTCAACGCCAGGGATGTTCTTGCCCAAACCAAGTGAAGCATGAATGTCAGGAGCGTGTCATAGACATACAGTTTATGAAAATCATTGATTCCAAAGGTGGTAATTATGAAACAGATGTCGAATTAAAAACTGTAAAAGGGGAAAGATCAGTAATGGGATGGTTAAAGATAAATCAATGCAAATGAAAAGCGAAATCATACCTGTGAAAACTATGGGAAGAAAAGTTGAAGCGGTTAAGCAAAAAAATATGGAGTTAAGAAGAATGAACATAAAATATTTATTAATGTCAGAAATCCACTAATATGGGCGATACTAATAAAATGATTAAGGTCGGACGTTGTTATCAAAATGAACTAGTAGAGATAATGGAAGTTCTGTTGGACAAAGTTATCAAAATGGATGCGATGATAAAGAGTTTATTAGAATCGTTACAAAAACTGGCTGTGACTGTAACGATATGGACAATGCAAATGATGAAATCAAGGTGTATGAAAGGGGCAGGGACGAAAAGTATAAGGATATGAGAAGAAAGGTGATTGCAAATAAAAAGGGAAATGAAAGGGCATATGCAGTAAAAACAAAAGTATTGGAAACATACTCATGAATAATAATAAAACAGCCCAAACGACTGATTCTAATCTAATATTCAGTGATGAAGACATTGAAAAGGATGAATTCGAAGCATTTGTCCATTATCAGAAATTTGCTGGCATAAGTGATGCTGATGAAGCATCCATTGTCAGATATTGTTATCGAAAAGGTATTGATGCTGAAAAGGATAAGCATAGGGTCCCAATTCATTATCAAAAGTGTGCTCATGAAAGAGGTGCTAATAGATAATTATTATTATCTGTTATAATAAAGTTAATGCTGAAAAAAATTAACGTACTGGAATCTGCTATCTAAAGGGACAAAATGATCATGGATGTAATAATGCAAGAGTGCAAAATGTGGAATTTAAGAATAATCAATGAGTATCGAAACGAATCTTAAATGGCATATTTGTATTGAATGATCATAGGAAAGACTCACAAGGCTACGTGGTATGAACTGTTGATTGATGAAGATGTGTGGTGCTGCAATACGAAAGGTTAATCATAATCATGTGCTGTTGCATGGTAGTTAGAAAGTGGAATTCTACAAGCATCTATACCTGGATCATATTATCAGCTGCGAAGGAGTGGAAAGTATCATGATTGGAGTCGTCTCGATGTACAAAAGCTTGGAAAATTGGATATACCATAGCTAAGAGCTTGTGGGTGTTTATAGCAATAAACATTGAATTTGTTTATGTAAAAAAAAAATAAAAATAAATATTTTTTGTGATTATATTTGCGTATATAGGTTAATGTTAGTTTAGTAATTTGGGTCATGAGTAACGTTGAGATATATGTTGTAATACGAATACTATATTGGGTTTTGCAAAAGGCTAGAACTTCGAGATGAAGTTCAGAGGAGTCTAGGCGCGTCCATCAAGAAATATACTACCAGATAGAGGATCATAGAAACGAAGTATGAGAGATACAATTGTACTTTTACCAGAACCTGAAGAACCAATGATAGCAACTGTAGAACCAGGCTTAATGTCCAATGATATATTATTTAAAATTTTAACTTTAGGACGAGTCGGATAAATGAAATTTATATTTTTAAGTTGAATATGACCCACAACTTTCTTGGGCTTATCACCAATATCAGAATCAATATCAATTGAGGGAACACGATCAATAGTTTCAAATAATTTTGAACTAGCACCAGTAGCAAGGCCAATAGCTTGAATGTAATCAAAAAAAATAACAAGACTGAAAAAACAATTTTGGATCACATTTAATACACTAATGGCCTTTAAAAAGAAAGAAATTTAATTAGAGATGTTAAAATCAGTTAAAATCTGGAGAAGAAAAAAGAAAACACGTACTTTTCCAAAAGATAATTCATTATTAATAATCATTGTAGTACCATACCATAAGGCCAAAGGACCAAACGCATAACTGCCAAAGAGCATTATGCCAATAGCAAAACCAACCAGCAAAGCTTTTTTAAAACCTTCTTTTCTTGCATCACCCAAGTAAGCATTATAAAGATCAGAGAGTTTCTTTTGAGCACCAAAAGCCACTGCAGCTCTGATTGTTGAAATAGATTCTTCAGCGATTATTCCAGCACAAGAATAGAAACTCAAACTCCTTTTCGTAAAAATAGCACTATATTTATTCATTAAAATACTATTGATAGTAAGAAAAGGGATAGTGATAAATATCACGAGTGCCATTTTCCAATTTATAGTAAATCCAATAATTGTTGATGCAATGAAATTTGAAATATACTGAGAAAGCAATAGTAAAAGGAAAATAATAATTAAATATAAATAAATAAATAATTAATAATCAATTAAAAACACCATATATATATATGAACTTACTAGAAAAGCGAGAGAAACCTTTTCACTGATACCATCATGTACCAAATGTATATCAGATGTAATGCGAGTAGTAATTTCACCTGTGCCATATTTGTCAAAATAGGCTATGTTTTGTCTAAGAATGGAGCGAAAATATTTTTCACGAATTTGTCGTGCAATCCTGAAAGTAACACCAATCACATAATTATATAAGTATCCTTTTGAATAATTGATATTAATAATATATAAAGAAAAACAACCTTTCACCAGTATATACAAAAGTAGCTATAGATATATACGTAGCAATGAATATGAAAATTGCGAAATATATATAAAATAAAAAAAAATAATTTAATTCTTCGGAGAATTCATTAGTGCTTATTGTGTGAATTTGAAAACGGATAAAATAATCGATTATTATTCCATAAAGGATTGAACTTGAGCACTGCCAAATTTATAAAATATCATAAAATTGAGAATTTTTGATAATTGTTCTAAAAGAGAAGTATTACGGTAATATACCATGGCAGTTCCTGCGGCCGCTGAAAACACTAACCCAATAAACATTATTATCCAGTCAAGTTTTGTAGCGAATCGATATAATGTAATATATGAATCTTTTCCGTTAGTGACACTAATCTGATCTTTTAAAATTCGTTCCTCTGTTGGATCAAGTTTTATGGCAGATGATTTTTCAGTTGATATCATAGGTTCAATCATCTTCGAAACTTAGATATTATTTATTTAAAAAATTTACAATTTTTCAAAATATTGATTTTTTTTAAAAAAAAATTTTTTTACCCAGTCTTCTTTTGCTGAGGGATCCCATATATAAAATTGTTTATTATTAATTTGCAATAGTTAATAAATGATTATTAATTAGATTAAAAATGAATATATATACTAATAAAAATGAATAGAATTTACATCAATATCCACCGATTTAATTTTTAGGGGTCTTTTTTTTTGGTCTGTAAACGGTTACACAAACCTTTGTCATAAGTAACGTGAAAAATAACAAACGAAACATTCAATAAAAAATTTTTGGCTCTATATGAGATAAATAAGCAATAAAATATCAGAAAAAAAAAACCAGCTACGCTAAGCCGTAAAGGAGAGCACTATCATTAGTTTTGAAGTATTCGGGTATTTTCGGATTGAACGATTGTTGAATAATGGGTTAGAGTAAATTCGGAAGCAAATTTTCAGGAAAACAGCTTTTACCTTACTTTAAGCTAATGAACAACTTTATTATGGATTCAAAAAGTAAGTTTAAAAGAACGTTTTTGTAAAAATTCACTTTGTAATAATAAATTTTAACAACGAATAATTCTCAATCGTGATTGGTTAATTTTGTGGAACAATAGAACGCAAATACTGAGGCAATTATTTTCGTAATTCAAGATATTACACTGTGATTTTGTACCAGGAACAGAGTGTTATGTATGTCAAACTTAAAGTATAACAGTATAAAGTACCTTATATGGCATTTTGCTATTTTTTTTTTTTTTTTTTGTGGCGTCTGTATGCAAAATTTTCAATCCGAATAGTTTATAATAGGGCGGAATAAACCGTGAATTTTTGCACTTAAAAACGCCATTATGGCTGCTTTACATGACTCTAGTTAATGTACAGTATTGTTATGGTTTATTTATGTATTGGGCTGTGTGAGGCTAACGTGGTAGCCCCGAAGCATCCCAAGATTAAATCATATAAAATTCTAAAATTTATAAAAGCCCAAGTTTTCCTTTATTAAAAAAGATAAATGTCTAAGAACTTTACGATCAGATCATGAGTAGCATAGTAGTAAAGATACGCCTTTCATTAATTTTCCACCACCATTCCAATTTGCTTGGATGAATAACGCTGTTATATTCACTCCACAGTCGCGACTGAAGCTAACTGCAAAATCATGAACATTGCTCTACCAATCAGTCGTGACCAGTGTTGGCACATGACCAGGTCATAACAGGTTAGGGGTTAGGGTGTCCAGGATTATGCGATGCGATGAGGTAAATTATGCGATTTGACCGAGGTCAATTATGCGATGAATGCGAAATAAATTTAAGATTATGCGAAATATTTAAATAGATTATGCGATCTTTATAATGTTATGCTACATGTACTATCCTCGGAATTATTCGGATATTGGCAGAAAAAATTGCCTCGACCTTGCTTGTATTTTCAGTTCGTTCATTTTCTACATTGGAACTTTTCGGAATTCTTTCTCACATTAGCTATTGTATCTCAAAAAATTGTATCTACCAATCATATTTGAGGCACGTGCCCTGAATGCTTTTTTTTGCTTAATTATGCGAAGCATATGCGATGCGAAAAAATGGTCAATTATGCGCATAGCATAGCATCGCATAATCCTGGACACCCTATAACAGGTCATATTACTAAGTTAAATTAGTAAGATTATATGACCATTGTCATATGACTTCACTAATTGAGCTTAGTAATATGACCTATTATGACCTGATCATACCTGGGTTATATTCTCGCTGGGTTATCCCAACCTTATATATAATCCATATTTAGGCAGGATAAATTCCCTTTTTTTATTTATTTTATATATTGTTATATCCTACCTTAGTTATACAGTACCGGACAGCGAAAACCATCCATTTTTTCCGGCATTGTTTAAAGTCTAATAGCTTCACAACAAGTAATTATTTTAAAAATCCCTCTTACAAATTTTTTATTTGTAACCTAAACTACAAATCTGTAAGACAGATTTTTGATATTTTGCTTTTTAAAGAAGTTATAAGGGTTTAAAGTTCAGCAACTTTAATAGTAAAGCAGAAATTTGGCGCAGGTCAATCGACCAATCAGATTGATGCAAATCACGTGCTTGTGATTTGATTGGTTAATATTTATTATTAAAAATCCAAAATTTGGCGCTTATTATATAAAAAAATTATTTTTATATTTTTTGACCAATCAAAATTTTGTTACACAAAAATTTACCAATCAGAATTGTTATAAAATTCTCAAATTTAGCGCCCTAAAAAAAAAATGGATGGTTTTTGCTGTCCGGTACTGTATCTCTAAAAATGCTTTGGAAAGGAGTGATATAACTCAAGTATGACTGTATATTGTATCTTGCAAAGTGAATCTACTAATTTTGTCCTACTTCTGATCCAAAAATACCATATTTATGCTTCAATTTTTTCAGTGTATTGTTCTTACAAAGCGCGGCTGCCAATCCAGTTATTCTTATACAAACTTATCGTAAAATAACCAATCATCTTCGCCTCCATAAAGTTCTAAAGAAGCCAATGTGGTGTTTTTATAAACTTTGCTATTATCTTTCCCTTTTCTGCATCATTTTCATGGACCCGAAAAATTTAACAGCGTTTTTATCAAGAGCTCCAATAGTTTTTCACTTCATTAGTTTCAATTCAATATTCAAAGAAGTCAATGTAGAATTCTTATTAAGGATTTTTACTAATCCGCCTATTGCCTTAGATTTAAGATATTGGTAGCATAATATGTGAGTTATAGATCTATAGAGGTAACAGTAGAGTTCTCATAAAGAATTCACATATTAATTGATTCAAATAATTTCATCATAACATAAGTATTTAAGTTTTTTGATAGTTCTTAGAAGCATTGCAAACAAAAAGGATTTAATAGCATTCTGAATCTCATATCCTTCATAAAAAAGCCAATTTTTAACACCATTACGTAAATGATGATTTGAAATAGTAATTTTAAAAGGAATCAATAAACTTTGCTCTTAGTATTTAACATAAAAAGAAATGTTCTTATAAGCTTTATATTGTTAAAATGGTGACCAAGATCGTTCCACAATATTGATATAATAATTCTACACCATTGACGGTTTTCAAGTGCACATGAAAATAAATGTTTTATAAAAACTAGGTGCATGAGTTGCTTAAAGGAGTTAGAAATGAGTGTACTATATTGCATTATACTAGCACATTATGTACTGTATTAGTTTAGGTGTAATTCTTATGCAATTTTATCAAATTTTTTATATAATTTATAGAAGATAAAATATTAATACACGTTACTCTGGTTATATCGACATTTTTGGTTCATTAGTAAAAAAATTCAAAATGTCGATACAGTGAGTTATACCGACATTTTATATTAAATTTTTGAAAAAAAATGTCGGTATAGAAAGATTTTACTATGATGTCGTTATATCCAGATGTCGGTATAACCAGAGTGACGTGTAATTATAAGTTTTGTTAAAATAATATGAACATCATCTACTGATTGTAAAAATAAACTTTTCTATAAACTAATTGTAAGTGAATTAAAGATACCTTCAAAGCGATTGTTTATAAAGTGAGGAGAGCTGATTATTTTATTAAATAAAATATAAATTAGAACTATAGATGCTGGTGAAATTAATTTCACCAATTTCACCAATTCACCACCAATTTCACCAATTTCACCAATTCACCACCAATTCAACCAATAATGGTAAAATTATTTCATCACATTTCACCACATTTCACCAGCATCTATAGTTAGAACTCTATTTTTCAGAAGCCTGTTAACGAAGTGACAAGGCAATTATATTGTGATATAAGATGATTTTATGGATATATGCTCAATTTGTTGTTATGGGTTTTTGTAATCATGCGCATCATGCTTGTCAGTGCATTCTTGCATAATGCGCATTTTAACCACTCTAGCAGCACTCATATTCTATTAGATGAATAATTTAAAAAATTTATCAGTTATTGCATTTTATGCATTATTTCCATATCATATCGACGATTAATTTTTGGGCCCTTTTATTTTGATAAACTGTTACACAAAATTTAACAAAATTTTGCAAAGCAAAGCATCTGTTACAACTAATAAAAAGGCCTTTTTAACATCTAGACAAAATAAAAAACAAGTAACTCCATTAAAACGTTTATACAAAGCTGTAGAAAGAAGCATTTTTACTGTTTGTTGAAATATTCGGGTGTTTTAGGAGGAGAACGAAGGGTTTATGATGGGTTGGCAGCTTCAAGCAAAACTCGGAAGCAAATTTTTAAAAAACTGACCTTTTAAACATATATTTAGCTTATAATTAAATATATAAGCACCATAATTTTCTACGTATTTAATTATGAATACAAGGCTAGTTAAAAAGGCCGTACTTATTAATATTCGTACTGTAATAAATTTTAAGTACGAAATTTCTTTGATAATCCTCAATCATGATTGGTTGATTTTGGGTCAAAACAAATCCATCAATATGTAGAGATTGAGATTTTTAACTTTCCTGCACCATACTGAAGTTGCAATTTCCTTTTCGGCTGAAGATCATTAAAAATAAATGCAAAAAAAAAACTTGATGTAATTAATGATTAGAAAGAAAAGTCATTGGAAATAAGCTAAATTTGTCATAGTTTAAACGTATGAATGGTTGTTCTGCGAAAAAGATATAGAAATTCTGAAATTCCGATTCATATTCTTTTGAGAGGTTTTTAAATTTCCTGTACTGTACGAATTAATGTGCGTTATACATGTATACATACTTTATTGGAGTATCATAATCAATGAATAAAATTGGTAGTACTGATTAGAGTTGTTGGTGAAACTAATTAATTTCACCAATTTCACCAGTTTCACCTGGTGCACCATCGGTGCACCATTGAAGATTAGTTTCATCTATAACGCTAGTTCACCATCGGTGCACCAGTTTTACCAGTTTCACCTGGTACACCATCGGTGAACCATTGAATATTAGTTTCATCTATAACTCTAGTTCACCATCGGTGCACCAAGTTTCACCAGTTTTACCTAGTGCACCATCGGTGCACCATTGAAGTTTAGTTTCACCTGAACTCTAGTACTGATTCTATAAATACCCACAACACACTTATCCTCGGTCCAAGCGAGTGCATTTAGAAAGGTTTGACTATAGTACTTACACGTTGAAGGCCAAGTGAGTCTACGTTAAATTGAACAACCGTTTGAACAAGATAACAGTGATACCCGTTACTGTTTAACTCCGTAATACATAAATACGTTTCCTTGCGTCAATTTACAATAATCTATCAGAAAGGTAGCCGGAAAAATTAATAGTTCATTCAAATGGGCAACAGTGTTACATCATTATGTTTAGAAGATAACATATCACAAGATTTTCTTAATGTTATTATTAAAGAAATATGTAATATTTATGAAAAAGAAAAGTTGAAGGGCAGAGATACTCATTCAATTCTCGATAAATTAGAGCGATTTCTAATGAAGAAAAACCTAAATGCGAATAAAATTATCAAACGTTTATTATATGATCAAAATGATCCGAAGGTTCAAAACGTTCTTGCTAGTTGTTATCGCTATGGTAAATGGGTTAAAAAGGATGAATACAAGGCATTTATTTGTTATCAAAAATCCGCAGAAATGGGGACGCGATTGGAAAAAGTAATGTTGGAAATTGTTATCAAAATGGAATAGGAGTTATAGAGAACGAGCACAAAGCGTTTGAATATTATCTGGAATCAGCAGAGATGAAAAATGCTTGTGCAGTAAGTAGTGTTGGATTTTGTTATCATAATGGGATAGGGGCTGAAAAGAATGAACATAAAGCATTTAAATATTATGAAAAAGCGGCAGAATTAGGCAATAGTTTTGGATTATATAATCTTGGTGAATGTTATTCAAATGGATCCGTAGTTAAAAAGGACTTATACAAAGCATTCAATTACTTTCAAGAATCTGCAAAGATGAAAAACGTTATAGGATTTCATATGGTTGGTCACTGTTATAGAAACGGAATAGGTACTGAAAGAAACTTAATAAAGGCAAATTATTGGTATAGAAGGGAAAGAAACAAATGTTTAAAGATGATTAAATCGGAATACGAATACAAAACTCTAGATATTGATAAAAATTTAAAAAAATATTAGAAGATAGATACCAAATTTCTTGGATTCCTTATTCTGAGTTTAAAATTATTAATGAAATTGGTGAAGGTGGATTTGCTACTGTGTACCATGCTGAGTGGCTTATGAAAACAGATTATTATATTAAGTTTATTGATGTTGCCTTAAAAATCATTAATGAATCTAGTAATCAGGTGGAAGATTTTATAAATGAGGTATCTATTTCATATTTGTAACCTTTTTTCAAAAAAAAACTTCTTTTTTAAATTGCATAGTATTTATTAATTTTTAAAATAGTTAAAAACATATTGTGAAATCGGAACCAACAATCCTACTTTTTTACAATGTTACGGAATATCTCAAGATGAAAAGACAAAAAACTATATAATCGTCCTAAAGTATGCGAAGGATGATCTTTGTATAACAATATTAAAAATGCTGTTAAAGTGTCACGAATGGAATGGAAAGATAAATTGAATTTATTAAATTGTATAGTATCAGATCTTGAATCTATTCATTCTGAAGAATTATTTCATGGAGATCTTCATAGTAAGAATATTTTACAAGATGATTTGCGTAGCGCGTACATTGCTGATTTAGGCCTTTCTTTGTCCGTCAACAAAGAACAAAAATATAAAACTACTGAAATTACTGGAATCATACCGTATGTAGCTCCAGAAGTTTTGTTAGGTAAAGATTACACACAATCAGCTGATGTTTACAGTCTTGGGATCATAATGACCGAAATAGCAACTGGAAGGATAGCATTTGATGGTGAACATTTTGGTACTAAACTTTGCGTAAACATTTGTAGAGGGAAAAGACCGGAATTTAACAAAGATACACCTGAATGTTACATTAAATTAGCCAAGAAGTGCATGGACTCAGATCCTAAAAAACGACCAACTGTTACCATAATCAATTCAAGAATCGTTTGTTGGTTAGATGATATCGATCAAGACGAAAATAATGAAATCAAAAAACAATTCTTAGAAGCCGACAACACTAATAAATTATTGGTTCATTTTGATTAAAGAAATTTCCAAAGAAGTATTTAATACAAGCAAATCTGGTTAATTTCATTCATATATTTATTTTATCAATTTATCTATAAATATAATTTTATTATTATTATTCCAGCATTCTAGTTTTGTATTAATATAATTATAGATCTGTTTTTCTAGATGCTAGTATTAAAGTCAATTTATCGCCCAAGCATGTTTCATCACTGCTTCCCCAATACCCATTAATCAGAAAGTTAATTGTTCCTTTTCCACATTCTCTATTCCTTTTTAGAACTAGGACTTCCCTGATGATTAATATTAATTAATACTTAATTTCTTTAAAAATTTATGGCGAGTTTATTATTGGATAATTTTAGGTTTTTTTTTTTTACTTTATGAAATTTTATTAAGATTGTTAGCGAATTATAATTGTAACGTCAATTATTTAATTTTAACTAATCATAGCGAGGCTCATTAGCCTCAAACTACATTTTAGATTATTTGTTTATAGATTGAGATACCTTTTAATTGTTCTTTCTTATCTTTAAAAGTAACTTCACCAATCTTAAACACGATTTTTTTTGAGTTCTTCGACATTTATTGAATTGTCGAATTCAAGTTTGAATTATTTTGTTATGTTCCATCCAATAAATGATTGATCTTCGCGATATATTGCTTATTTGATGAAAGAATGTATTGACTCGTTTTCTTTCCTCTATGCGGAGTTTTACTGTGTGAAGTTTATCAATTTCGATTAGCAATTCTTCGGATTTGAATTCATTTAAGATATATAAAAAATAATATTATAATAAACGACAATTCTTTTTGAAAAATGTAAATTTAAGGTTGTAGTTTAAATTTATTATTAAATATCTGAAGGCCTTCGTAAACATCTTACATGTTTGCTTGATAAATATAATAAAATGGCAAATATCTCAACTTGCATAATATTGGGGTGATTAGCTATATTATATTTTTTCTGAATTATTTTATATGCTATTTTTTACGCCGTGAACGTTATCACTGTTTTGATTTATTTTGACCTTGCTAATTATTCTATTCTATAAACCTATTACAAATTTTTTGCTAAATTCTAAATACGTAATGAAATAAGAGTATTTAGTGATATTATAGTTTCACCACATAACTTTATATTACGCGACAATGCACAGACATATTTACTCACAGTATTAACTTTATTCATAAAACAGGCTTTGCTGAAATCTCACAACAGCCACTCTATGTCTTATATACCAGGAGCGGAGTATGAAATACGAAGTATATGGTTTACAGGCAAGTTAGATGACTTCCGCAATCTTTGGCATCTGATTGGATAAAAAATCCTTGTGACTTTTTGTAACACCCCAAACAATACTAAAAAGGGTTATCAAAAAAAATTGCAAATCTAATTGGTAAAAAAAAAATTCTTAGCCGTAATATTGATGTTGCAAAGAAGTGTATACCAGGAACGTAGTACAAAGTACGAAGTGTATGGTTTACTGAAGAGTTAAATGGTGAAACTTGTGACTTTAGATTTCTATATTAGTTCATGCGTCTATGTTGATGTGCGTATGTACTGTACGTACGTAATAACTCGGTTATATTTCTACAGTGCGATGGGATTGTTTTTTTTGACCGGTCATTGATTAAACACAAAAAAGTAAATAATACAACAATATAACCTCTGTTAGTATTATTAATTCTTACGTGCTGTACGGGAGTGTGATTCTCAGTATCTGATTGAAAAAATATTGCGCGTGACCAGCACTTTTGAGAGGCGCCTAGAATTAATGTCCAAAGAAATTAGTAGGTCGATCCATTCTGGACCTTGCCGGGCGTACTGTGTCTTTGATTAGTTCTTTTCAGCTATATAGTGTAATATGAATAACAAACTACATATCAAGCCCTTGAGTCCGGTGATCTGTCGTAATGTTTCTGCGCCCCAATATCACGATATTAATTTATTCTACTCCTGCCTTATGATCGTCATTTTTCCTTATATTATTATTAAATTGATCATACCTCCGATCTTATTACTAACTATAGTTATCCTGTTTTCCTTATTTGTTCTATGGATATATACCAGGAATGTAGTACGATGTACGTAAAGTACCAGGAACAGAGTACGAAGTACGTAGAGTATGGTTTACAGGCAAGTTAAGTAAAGTTCACAATTCTAGGCTTCTGATTTGGATGATCATTCCTTGATTTTGTATGCATGCGTGCTGATGTTTCGTGCTTTTGAATTTGCGGTAGGAATCATTATTTAAAAAATTCTACAATATTACCTTATGTGTTTACGATATTGATTTTCTTTATATGTTCATTGACTTGACTATTTATCATCATGCTTTCTTGACTTATTGTGCTTATATGTTAATATTATAGCTTGTTTACTCAGGATTCTGTTTGGATTATCGATTTATGTATTGAGTCACTTAAGATTTTGTTTATATTGTTTGCCAACTTTATAAAATTGTGCAGATTTACGTAATCATTTTTAACATTTACGATTGTTGCATATTCGATTATTATTTTTTTGCAAATATCAGGTGTCTACATCGTCATTGCCCCTTAAATATATTATTATTGTTCGCGCATTACATGATCTTAAAATTAATACCTTATTAACGCCCTCCCTACATTGTTTTTCGTAAACTGACTCTTAAATTGATCGCGTAATTAATCGGATCTCAGATTTTTCATATGAAAGAACAATTGCTTTACTAATTATGAAATTGCATATATTAAATTTTATGAAATTAATAATGTGAATTTGACACGCACTTTAACTCAATTGCGAATCAAAATTTGGCTACCGTAAATGGGCTGTGGACTAGGAAAACCCGTCTTTGAAGGGGGTTTCCATTTTGAGAAAATGGCGATTATTTGTTGTGAAACCTAAGTTTATCGATTACTGAATAAACAATGTCATTTGATTATGAAACACTGATTGACCAATCTAATTTAATTGAGTCGTCAATCTTTGGTTGTAAATCTATTTTTAGAACACGATCGTTTAAAAGTGGTTTAACATTGAAGTTAAAAAATCACGATAATTAATTATATCAACATAGGGTAAAAAGTAAAATACATGTGGATAGAAACCAGCGCTTTATTTTGAATCAAAGTCTCAAAATTGTTGAAAAAGTGTCAAAGGCGGGTTTTCCTAGTCCACAACACAAATAGCCAACTAGAATATCCGGATGGTTGCAATAATTAGATCATGCATATATTATCAGAATCTAATAGGCGTATAGGAAAAATTAGTTAGATAATTCTATCTATACATAATATCTAGCATCATAGTGTACTAATTTCCCCGCTCCTGGTTTCGCGCAACTACGTTGCGCAGCTACTTATTATAAATAATTGACAAAATTCAAGTGTCGGCCTTAGATATAAATAAAAAATCAGCTACTATAAAATGACTAAATAGAATCTATAGGCTTAAAATTTTAATAACACAATGTGCTTATTATTTTTAAAAATACAGCTATTACATTTTCTTATGCACAATACGTAAGTACTTGGAAGACTTTTACTAAAATGCGCCTTTTGTGTTTTAAACCTATGTATATATTATCCCAAAAACTGGCAAATTAATCGGTGCAAGATGTCCTAAATAAAAATGCTCTACGCCCCTAAAAACCCTCCCAAACCCAAACCCTAACCTAAGCACTAATGCTAACATGTAAATTTTGTGTTAAAACTTTTATATCCAAACCTTAGAAAAATCTAAAAGACATAATAAACATATGATAGGTGCAAAACCACCATAGTGCGTTTTATAATAAATGACTTGGAAAACAGAAATCATTTATTAAAAATTCAAAATTTTAAACATTTAATATGAATCAATTATATGTTTAGAATTGATTTTAAAATATTAAACCATTTGTAGAAACAATTATAACGTTTTGCAAAAAGGTGTGACTCAATAATTTTTGCGAAGAAATGTGAATTGATTCTAATTCGATTAACGATTAAAATTGACTATATGGAATCAATTGACAACTCTAATTCATTATCATTACTCTTTCTCCATGATTTCCAAACTAGCAAAAGCATCAAAACACCCAAAGGATCTTTAGTTTTTCTAAAATTCTTTTTATTTTAAAATTTTGAAAGATGGATTTTTGAATTTTTTTTTTTTTACCCTTTTTTTATAACTAAATTGCTATGATACACATGATGGACAGGTTTTGTATCAGTATCGAGAGGTTATCAGATTTGAAACATTATATTAGGTACCGAATTTGTAGATTTATTTTTTATCAGGTTATCGATTTTGACAGTATTGGTTCTTGGAAGTTCAACAATATATAAAAAAAAGCAAAAGCTTTTAATGCAAATAACAAATTGTCAGAACAGTCCTTGCATTTATTAAAATTGCGCATATTATTTTTGCAAATATTGATATTATTGGCCTGTGATAATTATTGAATAAGAGAAATTTCGCGTTCTTGCCTGCTAAATACTTTGGCAAAATGTAGAACATGAATTAATTTCTAATGTTGTCGAATACATTTACAAAGTATGAGTTGCGGATGAAAGGAATATCAAATACTGAAAGAAAAAAATTCTAAAGCAGGCAACAAAACAATGCAAAAAAATTTACGTTTAAAAAAAAGTATACTCATATTAGTTTATTTTTATTTAAAGCTGAACCTATTTAATTAATATTTTACCAATATTATTCAATGTTTATTTTTTCGTGTATATGTAAATACGAATAGAAATACAAGCGTACCATTATTGTTATACTTCATTGCGCAATTTAGTGCTTACATAAAACTACATTTATCGCACTTCCTACAAATATCAAATTTCTCGATTTTTTCGCATGATCGTGCACTTACTTTACTTAAACAGGAAAGGTCTTTGGAAAATATTTTTTTTACATTTATTTATTGTTTTAACTGGTTAAATCGTAAATATATCAACCAATATACCCACTCTCATATGTAATCGCATTTATATTTAAGCCAAACAATTTAATTTATAAAAACAAATTTTCATTTACTGCATATACAACTATATACTTTAAGGTTTTAGTGTGTATTTGCAATTTTATTCTGACAGCAAATCACCAATTTTAGCACTAATAATTACATTGACAATTAAATTATATTATACACAAAAATTACCAATTAGGATAAAATTATTATAAGAAAAATTGAATTCAATTAATAACATAATAATTGCAATTAATTACAATTTTTGCTTTAACTACAGGGGGCTACCAATGCATTGTGGACACTTTTTAAAAATTTATACCAAGCTAAATAAATACAATATCAAGCTAAAAATTATATAAAATATTTATTAAATCTAAGGCTTTAAATAAAAAAAAATTTATAAAATTCTATGCAGTAGTTTTTAAAATAATTAAGATAACACAAATTTGTGTAATGTTACACCAGTACAAAATTAGTAATTTTAATATATCTTATATAATAAATAGAATTACTAAATATAGGGGACGTCTAAAGCGGAGCAGATTCTTATAATATATATTTTAGGGAATTAACTTTAGGGTTAGGGTCATCATAGATTAAAGTTAGATGGGTTTTAAGTAGCTATATATAAGTAAAATTGTCTTCCCGACATTTTTAATTAATCCACCAAGGAAGGTTTAGACTGCCGTTTTTTGTATTTTTCAGGTTTTTCGCTTTCTTTCTTGTTTTGTTTCGCCGAAGATCATCAAATTTCTATAATTTGATTGGCCAAATGTCACGTGATTCTGCTCCGCTTTAGACGATCCTAAATATAGTAATATATAAACTTAATTTTTTTAAATAATATTATTTAATGGCAAAAAGGAAATGGCAACCCGTCACCATGGCGACCCCATATGATCGGCCAATCATTTTTGAGATTGGCGATCATATATAATAGTGATACGGGCTGACCTCAGCCCATCAGCCGGGCGGGCGGGCAGGTTGGCCCTTGACTCACATTCCTGCAGGTCAGCCCGGCCGGTATATAGTTAAATTTTTTTCGTCTGATAGAATTTTATTGTATAACTTATAATTATTAGTTAAATCACGCGTAGAACATTCTCAAGTTTAGTGCTTGCAGTCGATAACTATCTATCCAACTAAAATCGAATAGTCGACTTTTCTAGTCGATATTTATAAATTCAACTAGTCAATTAGGAGTTCTGACTGCTCGCTGATGATTATCAATTATAAGTTAGTAAACCGTCATACTTATCACTTTTATTTCCAACTATGAGAAAATAACCCGGTAGATCACCGGACCCATCGGGCCCTCTTATAACCGCATATAGTAGTTATCCACTATATTGTAATTTATGTAACATTATATGTATGTGTGCTTATGATGTGCTAATCATTATATCGACTAATTAAATGCATCTCCGTGTACTGTAATTTTTTAGCAATTGAAATCTTGCACAAGTATCGTGATATAATTCTGACTATTTTCATATCGAGAAGATCAAATTATAAGACTACTTTGCATTTTGTTTGACTGAAAGTTTTTTTAACAATTTAACAATATGATCGGCCCGGTCGACCGGGCCGATTCATTTTCCGCAGCCGGGTCGGCCTGAGAATTTGGCATCGGCCCGTATCACTAATATATAAACAATGATAATCTGATTTGTTTATTTTTTTTCGCTGTGTTTTTTTCTTTTAGCCTTTTTCTTTGCGTCGTCGGTATCGTCATTTTGGAATCGTGTTCAGGTAGAGTTTTTTTTTTCTGTTTCTTTTTGCTTGCCTTTTTTAAGTTTCTTCTTCTTTTCGGTAATTGCGTCGTTGGTGCATCATTTCGGAATCGCCGTGGAATAAATTCTTTGTTGCTTTTTGAAGCGCCACCGTTAGTATCGTCTTGTCGTCTTCGGAGTCGCTTTTTTTCGTAAGGGGGCTTTTTTTTTTTGCATTAGAATCATTACAGTGTTGTGATTCATCTTTTTGGAGCTGCTTTTCAGAGTTTTTTTTTTGTTCTAGTATATATGTCGTGTTGGAGTCACTGTGAGTCATCGCCATTAGAATCGTTTCGTTGTTTTGGAGCCGCCTCTTCTGTTTGGAAGGTTTTTTCTTTTTTTTGGGAAGTTTTATTTCTGTTTTCCTCCCCTTCTTTTTTTTTTTTTCTAACTTTTTTTT
>QKWP01000330.1:304509-331004 GCA_003550325.1 Gigaspora rosea
TTTTTTTTTTTTTTTTTTTTTTTTTTTTTATTTTATTTTATTTATTAATGTCAAGTACAGAAATAGGATAGTAAGTTACAATTATATCAGGATGATATATAAAGAAATACTATATTTAAAATTTCTAACTAATCATCTAATGATCTATGCAATAGGGCAAGCCTATCACTTGCAGTCGGGGCTAACCATTAAACTGCTACAGAAAGAAGATGTGACATTTCACCTTATACTTTTCTATTTTAAACTAAAAGGTAAAATTTTTAGTTTAAGAAGGCTAGAGGAAACCAAAGATGTTTTTTTTTAATTCATTTATGTTTTATTTATATTGTTATTAAATTATGTATTAGTTAGTAAGCGATTTAGTTAATAAAGATTATATATATATATATATATATACTTATTTAAGTTTAAAACCTCAGTATTTTTTTAAGTTTAACCAGATACACATTTGACAATGGCTATCAGGATCAATATATTAAAAAATTGGTATTATAAATTCAAATTTATACGTTAAATCTGTCTTTTCGTTTAATAATTTTTAAAAATTTTTAATTTTTTTTTATTTCGAACTTAGCTATTCAGAATGAAAGCTGCCTTGTTACGGTAACGGTAATTAGTAATTTGAATTTTTACTACATACTATTGCTGTCTTATTACCGTTACATTGTCTTTCACAAAATCTAAAAAATTTTTTTCTAATATATTTCTATATTGATCTTAATGATCTAGCATTTTAGAAAACCCGTAAGACAAAATTTGGTTATTTATTTGAACCAAATTTAAAATGGGTATTAATTTGATCAAAGCAAATCAAAATGGGTATTTTATTCGATCGGAAGTATTGTTAAACTTATATATGTATGTAAAAGTTAATTTATTATATTATTTCTTAGATCTGCTTCATTATTTGAGCTACTTATTGAGAGAAAGCGATCTATACGACTTTGAATTAGTAGCTTCCATCTAGCTGCAGCCGGAGTAGCAAACTGTGTCCATTGGTTTATAATTGGGGGTACAGGAGCACCAGGCTTCAATGTAATAGCCACATAATAATTATTATTAACGATAGCTATTGCAAGTGCTTCATTTCGATTCAATGGATGGTGATGTGGAAGAAAGGTAAGGCTAATTTGTAATGAGAAAAAGCACAATGGTCTTTAATAGGTATTCACTATAACATCTCCTATTTGTGGCATCCTCATCCAGTGTTCAAATGTGCAAGGGCCATCATTCCAAGAGATCTCTTTTAGAATTATCTCATAATCATTATTGGCTAAAAACAAGGTTTGATAGAATTGTTCTTTTTCAATTAATTCTTTTCGCAATTCCTTTCGAACCTCTAACCACTCATTTTCATTTCTTTCTAAACATACTGCTAGTGCTCTGTATCCACAGTTGCTATCTCTATTCACATCTGTTACCTTCTTTATATGCTCATGCATGTATGTAGGAATTTGATCATGATATAAAAGCTGCTGTGGTTTTTGAATATTCTTTATAAATTTTGGAGTGTTTTTTTCTTTTTTTTTAGCAGCTTTATCTTGTTGTTCACTAAAAAGAAGATCTCTCTTTGTGGAAGCTGGTCGTCTTATATTTTCAGTACGTAATGGTGCTTTTGGAATTATAGCTTCCTCAGCAATAAGTGCTTCAATTTTTTGTAAAAATGTAGCTTTTGATCCACTATCATTTAAGTTTTCATATTTTTCTTCAAGCATATACAAAGCCCTCTTAATAGCTGTATCAGTTGACAAAGATAAAGGTAATAAAGGTACTTGTTCATGTTTGAGAAGCCAGCGTGGATATATAATTGAAAGTGGAATGAGTCCTGTTGATGGAATTATGTGTCAGCATGGTAATTTGAAATTCAAACGCAATCTACACTTGCAAATACTATTATTTGTATTATTGTTTTCTTCAGTTTCACATATTTCTCTTTTTATTTGATCAATAGCCCATTTAGAAATTTTTCCAACTAGCTGTTCAAATCTCATATTATTAAGTATAAATGGATCTGCAGAAATAAGATTCAAACCAAAAGCACCATTTTTTTGTAATTGATGTTGGCGAAAAGCACAATCAATGTATGAAAATACCTGATCTAACCTACTTGCTGCTTCTATTGCTTTCTTTAGATTGCCATGACTTCCTTCTGCTCTTTGTGTTGACTGAACTCCCATATGAGGGTAATTTTTTGTATATATATGCATCCAACATTCTGAATCCTTTTTCTATTCCTCCAAATAATTTTAAATATAGCTAGGATCTCTACTTTTTATTGCTGCTTTTTTTACTTCATCAAATGCTTCTTCGACTTTATTCATCTCCTCAGCATAGGCTACTTTTTGAAATGATAACAATAATTTATCATAGTCTTCATCAGAATCAAAAAATTTTCGGCATGCAGTTCGTAAATTTTGTGCGAGCATGTGCCAGATACAAAGCATTTTTTTTGCATCAGGAAAAACTTTATTGGCTGCATTTCGAAGAGCTTGGGACCTATCTGAAACAAATACTTCTGGAGAACAAAAGTATGCATCATAGATTACCTCTTTTAAAGTATTTAGAAACTATTCATAAGTATATTCTTTTTCATTTTCTACCCATGCCATTGCAATTTGAAATGTATTAAGAGATTTTGCATTACCAATATTACTAACACCAACAACATTAATGAGAAGGAGTTTGTATAAATTTGTTTTATAGGTCGCATCTACTATAAGCACCTCTGAACATACAGCAGTATGACGTGCAGATTCAATATGAGTAAAGAACAAATTTCTCATATAACCATCTACTGATAATAGATGACAAACTATATAATTGTGCTCTTCTAATTTTTGTAAAAGCTGCATGGTAGTATCGTTATTTGAGCCCTCATTTAAAGCATTTCTAATTCTGTCACGTTCATTAACAATATCTTTTGTGTACACAGTACCATGCTTCCATTGTACTGCATCAGCAACTGACTGGACCGATGCACCGCTTTTAAGCATTATATGAACTAGCTCCTTTTGTTCTGCATTAAGCTGCCGATGTTGATGAAGACAATGAACTTGTGATGGAGGGAGAAGCTCATGGTTATGCTGATTTTTATAAGATCGCACTACCCAAACTCCATCATTCTCATTCAAAGCAGCATACAAAGTAACAGGGCAGTTTTGACGTTTGGTAGATTTAATTCTTTTTCTTGTTTCATCAGTAATCTTATGATTATTTCTATATTCGCCTCCCATTATGCATTGTAAAAGAATATAAGGAATGTGGCCACCTTTTTCACTGCGTGACAGTTTTGATGATGACACACTAAATGCAAAACCTGCTGCTTTAGCACCCTGTTGAGCAGCTTCTTTCAAGCTTTCTACAGTTGGAAATTCGCTACCAATCTCTGGAATTTTTGGTTGTGATGAAACCATGACATAAGTGGTTTACTTTTTTTGCTTGTTAAATCGTCTTATACAAATAAAATTTTTTTGCGCTTTAGTGTAATATTGTCTTGTTTTTTGATATACAAAATACAAAATATTTACTACAAATGAAAACAATAAGTATTTTTTATGAAATGAGATTTGCTTTATATATAATTATTACTAATTGATTAATTCAGAATTTATTTTTAGCAAGAAATTATTTAAGTGCGACTTTACATATATGTTTATTATTATTATTATTATTATTATTATTTGATCATTTAAATTCGATAAAGATTAATCTAATTAAGTATTATTATTATTATTATTATTATTATTATTATTTGATCATTTAAATTCGATGAAGACTAATCTAATTAAGTATTATTATTATTATTATTATTATTTGATCATTTAAATTCGATGAAAACTAATCTAATTAAGTATTATTATTATTGTTGTTGTTGTTTCAATAGATAATCAAACATACATTGGTAAAAAAAAAAAAAACTAATAAGATATTTATTACTTTTCCTTATTTATTGTACAGAAACAAAACTACTTTTATCCTTATATTTTGTCTGACATGCATAGCAATAAAATATGAGCTTTCCTAAGCATTATAATAACATTACGATTATGTACTATTTCATTTCTCTTTTGGTTAATTTGTTCTTCTATATGGAGCACATTTATATGCAGGTTTCAGAATTACCAGGTAATATCATAATCAATGTTATTGTACGTTTTTGTTTAAAACAATCATTATATATTAAATATTACAATTTAAAACATATAGAAAATTTTATATTTATTTAATCATATTTGTAATAATTTAATCAGCAATTAGGCCATACAAAAAAAATTTTTGGGTTTTCATAATATAGGACTGTTTAAACATACCCGGCCAGCCAGTTTTTTTTTTTAAATTTTATATATAAATTTTTTTAAATTTTTTTTTAAAAACCCACCTGGTTATTAAAACATATAAAAAAAATTTTTTTACAAGTTTTCAAATTTTGACCCGGCCGGGTTATGAAAACCAAAAAATTTTTTTTACATGGCCTTATATAAAATACATTAGTTTTTTTTTAATAGCTTAATTTAATGGATTTATAAGGTTTTATGTATTAATTTTGTTGTACCTAAATTTATTATTCTAACCATATCGATATATTTTTATGTGCAGTTTAATTTAATGGTTTTATAAGGTTTTAAGTATTAATTTTGTTATACCTAAATTTATTATTCTAACTATATCGATATATTTTTATGTACCTGAAAATAAAGCATTTTAAAAAAATTTACTCTCTAAATGCATAGCTATAGGATGGTTACAAATCTTGCATTTAGAGAAGTATTGCATTTAGAGTGATAAAATCTATGAGTTGGGATCGAACAAAGTCATGCATTTATAGATGTCTTTTATAAAACAAGTATAAAACAAGTACTGGAGAATATGCACTTAGAGAGGTCTAGTCGTAATAAAAAATATATTATATAAATATTGAATGACTATTAAATAACTTGTAGAAACTTAAAGCGAATTTGCATAGTGAGAGTGGCCTGTATTGTATTGTATAGGGGTGTGTAGTACTTATTTAAATAATTACTTCATATTAAATAATTTTAAGTTTCTGCGTTTTGTTGAATTTGTATCATGTGATCCTGCTGTCCAAATGAGTCACGTGATCTTGCTCTGTCCCTAAGCTCTGTCCGTAGAATTTCCGTGATCGGTATCAGTCGATCACATGATTCACATATCACGTTTTGATTGGTCGATCACAGGGTCGCCATGGCGACGGGTCGCCAAAAAATAACACCCTTATTTAATATAACAAATTATATATTTTTTAACATTTTTAAATTTTTTAAAAAAAATTTATAAAATTTCCATATATAGCAATAAAAATTATTAATTTTAGAAATTAATTAATTTAAATTAATATTTTAACTTTTACTTTAAAAAATCATAAAAATTTAAAATTTGTTAAAAAATTATAAAAATTTCAAATTATATATAATTTGTTATATTAAATAACTTTATAAAATTAAAAATATAGTTTATTTAATAAAAAATTAATTTTTACTATAAAAATATAATTTTAATAATTTTTTAGCTTTGTACCAGTGTAAAATTACACAATTTTGTATTATCTTAATTATTTTAAAACTACTGCGTGAATTTTATAATTTTTTTTTTATTTAAAAGCCTTAGATTTAATAAACTTTTAAAATTAAAAATATAGTTTATTTAATAAAAAATTAATTTTTACTATAAAAATATAATTTTAATAATTTTTTAGCTTTGTACCAGTATAAAATTACACAATTTTGTATTATCTTAATTATTTTAAAACTACTGCGTGAATTTTATAATTTTTTTTTATTTAAAAGCCTTAGATTTAATAAACTTTTTATATAATTTTTAGCTTGACATTATATTTATGAAAATAACTAAGTATACACATGTGTATATATACATGTATATGTAGTACAAATATATATAGATCATTGGCAGAGCTTAAAATATATGCAATCAATTAATAAGCAAATGATCAAAACAATGGTCTAGTTTTACCTTTTATTGTGAACAGAAAACTGGTCGCTCAGAAGTTTTAACTCGCCGTATCGTGTCAAAAAATTGATCATCTTAATATTTTCCTTTTCCGTAATAATCAAAAATTGGTCATCTCAGTATTGTCACAAAGAAAAAATCAGTCATCTTAAAAGAAAATTCTACTTAGCTCTGTTCCGGTTTAAAAATACTGCAAGAAACTTCAGATCTCTCAATGTCTGTTGACAACCTTTATATATGTGCAATAATATTATTTTCTCCATTTTAATGCATGTTTAGTTTGACTAAGTTATGTGAATTTTTTTTCATACTTTGAAAGAGCGATTTTAGCAATAATCAGCACTTTTCAAGTGCTATCAAATTTACTAGTTCATCTTCAACACCGCAAGAAATTTCAGGTCTCCTTTACATAAATGCGAATGATAATATTTCTCTGTTTCAAGTAAGTCTTCAATTTTGTTAACAACGTTGGATCCTTATTCAACAATCGTACAACAATAACAAATTTACATTAACAACTGATTTTGGCAAGGATCAGCACATTTCTAATGAAGACTAAGACCCAATTGATGTATATACAAGTATTATTAATGATGTTGAATCCGGTATAGATTTAGAAGAAATTGAATCTTGTACAGATTAGAAAAAATTGAATCTTGTACAGATTTAGAAGAAATTGAAGATCAAACTGATGATTTGGAATTAAAAATAGAGCGTCCCTTTGTTAGCTGGTTAGAATTTAAGGAATGGCTCAATAATTTCACTAAGAAAAAGGGTTTCAACTATAAAGTTCAGACAAGTCAACTAGATGGCGAAGTAATATGACATGTCACTTATGAGTATTCAAGATCAGATATACATAACCCACAGGTGACTTCTGATCTAACAAAATGACGAAATGCATCTTCACAGAGAACAGAATGCGGTTGGAGACTTAATGTGTCTTGTCCTAAATCAACTAATATTATTAGGATTAACTCCTTTGTTGATATCCATAACAACGAGCTTACTTCAAATAATTATGAAACAGCACTACGATTCAGGAAATTTACAGCAGATATGTTGTCAGATATTGAAAAGTATGTAATAAAAAGTCGAATGGATTCCAGGGCTATTTATCCATTATTAAAACACAATTATCCAGACCATCCTGTCCATAAAAAAATTTATATAATGCTGTATATCAATTTCGACTTAAAAATAACCCAGGGATATGGATGCATCTCAAATGCTTCAAACATTATTAGGTTGAAAAGAATCAAACCCTTTATGGATTGTCAAACCATATTTGGATCCAATATCTAGAAGGTTAAATAGTTTATTATGGATGTCACCCTTACAGCGATCTTTATACAAAAATTTTCATGATGTTGTGATTATAGATACTATATCCAACACGAATCGCTTTCAATTAATGTTTTCGTTATTATTGCCATAGACAATCATTTTAAGTCAAGAATTATTGCATCGGCTATTGTAGAAGATGAAACGTTAGATACATTTCAATAGATTTTTACTACATTGTTTGAAGAAACGGATATTCATCCTAAAGTAATTTTTAGTGATTCTGATCCAGCTATCATTATGCAGTTAATGGAGTCTATCCTAATACCAGCCATTTTTTATGTATCTTTTATATCGATATGAATCTGCGCAAGAAGCTTAAGGGCAAACTAGGGTCTAAATTGAAGAGTTTCAACGAAAATTTTATGCTTATCAAAATTCATTATGTGAGGAATTATTTGAAGTTAGATAGTTTCAGTTGATTGACCAATATCCCGCATCAGCTAAATACTTGTCAGAGACACTGTATACTAATAAAGAGTCTTGGGATTTACCATGGGTATGTGACCAATTTACGGCTAGTATTCAAAGCACACAAAGAGTAGAGTCGATTAATAAACTAATTCATGATAAAGTTGATCGCTCTACTTCTTTATGTGATTTGTTAGTTAATATCGATAGTTGCATCAAAAATGAAGAACGCTTTGAAAATTTTGAAGTTGAGCGCAGTGCATTGCCAACAGTAGGGCTACCATCTTTAAATATAAGATTTTTTGGAAAGATTGATAAAATTGTTAAGCAATTTTTAACGCCCATCATGTTGGGAAAGCAATGAATGCAAATGAATTTATCAGTATGCTATGATGTTCATCGTATTGAAGAATAGAAGTACTTAGTAAATGTATGTATATTTTTTTTAACAATATAAATATTGGTATTATATTAGAGTATTAAAGATATTTTATTGTTTGCAGACTAATAATGATAATGCAGAAGTTATCTTGGGGCCTCGAGAACATAAACAAGATATTCAACAAGTTTTGTTTAAATCATTAATCAAGAATGTAAATCAGACAATTTTAGAAGTATGAAACATTTGTGTCACTGGAACAGCAGAAATTGGTCATTATGTAACATTATTAAGTGACGGTTCACATTTATGCACCTGTCTCCTGCTACTAAATAAGGGCATAATATACTATCATTTTTTTCGTATTGCAACTTATTCCAATTTGGCGACCTTTCATATAACACTAATTTCATCTCGTTGGTATCTGGAACCTAATATAAGTCAAGAAGTGCTCATCAATCAATTTCTAGTCATTCAAGTCTGTAATGCATCTAATTCAGAAAATTTACCTCCCATCCCATTAGCAAATTTACAAGAACATTTATTTGCAGTTAGATCCATTTTAGGCAATTCTCGTTCAACAACCAAAAATGCAAAAACTATATATGCAGAATTGTTTGGATTGTCAAAAAAAGTAATTGATTCAGCTATCAAAGCTAATGTATTGCAAAAATTATTCGATACTTTGAAGTCATTTCTTTATAATATGCAAAATCAAACTGGCGAAAGTCAACAAGTAGATGATAGTAATATTGTTGTTAATAATCCCAACATTACTAAACATAGGGGCCGGCCACCAAAAAGACTAAAGTCCGATGTTGAAGTTGAACATCCATCTTCTAAAGATAAACAAATTTTGAGAGAGACAAATATTAATGTAAGCAACAACGAAAATGTAAATGCGGAAGGTAGTAATAATGGTGGTAAAATTTATATAAAAGGTCGAACATGTGGAAGGTGCAAGCAGGTTGGCCACTATGCTAAAACTTGTCAAGCGTTGATCTAATATGATAGATATTTGGTATTATAGTTTTAGCATGCTAGGTAGATTTATTTTGCATGTATAATGCTAATCGCTCTTATATGAAAAAGTGGCATCAACTTTTTCTTTATAATGATAAGTCACAACTGAGTTTATAACCTTTTTCAATTGGCATCTATAGTTGTATAAGTATTGCATTCTTTGCAAGTTACAAGTTGTAGCTATTAGTAACTACTGGGTATTTATTATTGATCGAAATAATAGCTTATTATGACGTTAATTACATAGTAGTTGCTAGTTAAAACTTGTAAGTTGCAAATATGTTATATATATTCAAGTTGAATACTTGTATTTACCGATCTGTGGTTAACACTAAGTATATCGTACTACTGTTAATCGCCACATACAATACCCATGTACCCATGATAGTGGACCCACACGTATGTACATACGTACACAGATACAAACCATGTGATCTGAACTGCCTATTATAAAGGAAATAACAGCAGTACATGACTTATAAACACAGCAGTAGCCCAAGTTAGGGTTAGGTTAGGGTTAGGTTAGAATGTATTTTAGGCAATGCTAGTCATTGCTGTGTCGATAAAGTCACGTGTGTGCTGTGTCAGTAGTTGTTCCCATTATAAAATGTGTATGTTTTTCCTTTTAGTAATATATATTCTTGGTTATATACTAGAACCAGGATCTATTATAGATGGAATGTAAGATACCTGGGTCTTGTATATAGTGATTTATAGTAATTTGGGTGGCTAATTTTGTGTTAAAAATTATTACTATGTTAATTATTTTGGCCAATAACTATCAAAAAAAACATAATCACGTGATGCTGTGTTTATATACTAGTGTACAAATAGAAATTCTCTATATTTATTTAGCTTGGTATAAATTTTTAAAAAGAGTCCACAATGCATTGGTAGCCCCTGTACATATGGGGTCTGTCAATTAAAACACAGCTTAGGACTTTTTTTCATTTTGAGGGATCCGTTAAAGCCAGGTGCCATTACGTGACTGGCAGCCAATCAAATTGTAAATTTTGATCATCACAGATCAGCCCGACGAGACAAAAACAAAGAAAAAAAGTGAAAAACACCCAAAATACAAGAAATGAGCGTCTAAACCTGTCTCGGAGCATTAATAAAAAATGCCAGGAAGGCAATTTTACCTACAAGACATTCTAAACCTAACTTCTAACTAACCCTTACCCTAATTTTAATTAAATAATAAAAAACATATAAAGGCACCTGGCTTTAATGGTCCCCCATTTTGAGAAAATCACGTTTGTAACAACAACAATGATGACAGTAGAACCTGTTTGATCTACATGAATTAGCTATGCTATGCAGCAAGGATCAACAAGCTAATTTCTAAAATCTATTTTTAGAATGCTTCTATTTACATACTGCATTTAGAAAAATAGGCATCGACAAAAATTTTATTATGTAAATCGGTGCTTTAAATGCTAAATTATATAATCGAATGCATGCTTTATTTGATAGTATTGTTAACCCATTTTTGCAAAAAAAAAGCCATAAGCCGTGTTTTAATTGACAGGCCCCATATGAACTTTGTTACTATACATACATACATGGTAATTGAAGCTATATATATTGATATGTTGTTTTTTTTTATGTTTTATATATGTACGCATTGCATGTATCGCATACTTTGTTTTTGGGCTATTGGCAGTGATCCATGAGGACATGATACTTGCCGTCATTTGCAAGTCTAAAAAAGGCCTCTATGTAATTTTTATTTGTAATTTTTATTTCCATCAGCTTTCACAATTTGTAAATTTTGTCAGGTTATAAAAAAAAGAGCATATCTAAATACCATCCCAGATGATTTTATTAAACATCATCCAAAATATAGTTGTGTAATGTGTATCACATGATATGTATAGTTCATGTAACTAAACCTATTAGCGACATTTTTATTTGTCAAAAGGCATGCCTAATCACAGGGTGACAAATAATAATTCTTAATAAAGTTAAATCAAATCAATATTTGTAACAACCAATGATTCATCACGCTCGAGTTTATAAATGAAAGTAATACACACGTTTGTACGTACATGCTTAGTAACTCTTAACAACATATTAATTGCGAGCCATAACGGATATATTTAAGGATCTAATAATTACAGGCTATAGTATAATTAAACTTGAACAAGTATTCTAAATAAGCTGTCTTTACGGCAATTTTAATTAGTACAGTTGATCTTCTATAAGCATTTTCTCTATAAGTGTGCTTTATATACACTTATAAATACGAATTATTTATATCAGTCCAAATTTAATTGATATAATATTATATGTAGATTGCTTTTCACAAGTGCATATTCTATAAGTGCTTTTCACAAACAATTTGTACTTACCGTAATTTACTGTGGAAGATACCCCCTTGATTTGTACCGGATAAATTTCAAGGCTATTTGTTGTAGTGTTTTGTAAGAGATCCGGGTACAAAACAAAGACTGATTTACTAATAATAAATTTTTTTACTTATGGGTTAATATTCGGGATAATTACTATAGCTAACGCTTCTACTCTAATTTCGAAGGTTATCACTCTACAACGTTGAACTCTAACTGATTGTTAACTCCTCACTGAGCTATTAGTTTTTTGAACTCTGAGTTATCTTTATTTTATTAAAACATTGGGTCCTTATATACATGTTTTCACTATACAAATTTGCTTTACATTCCTTATTATATCTAACATATCTAATGTACCTAACATACTAACGTATCTAACATATCTAAAGTATCTAACGAATTTAACATATCAAAACATATCTAACATATTTAACATATCTAACATATTTAACATATCTAACATATCTAACATATCTAAGATATCTAACGTATCTAACATATCTAAACGTATCTGATAGATATGTTAGATCTGGCAGATCTGTTCCAGACCATCTTGATCGGCGATATGAATAATTGATAATAATCACACAATTGCAAGTTGAATCAGTTTTATACTTTTCTTCGCTAAATTTGGAATCAATTCTAATTACATAAATATTAATTACGTACGCGCATCATGCTTGTCATACGCATAGCATGCCGAAAATGCGATTGAGATGGATAATTTTTTGCTATGTGCTGCATTTTATGCATTATATCCGTATAGAGATTGAGGTTTTAATTGTGCGTTATACATGCATACATAATTTATTGAAGCATCATAATCGGAATTTTCAGAAATGGTAGACAATGAATAAAGTTAGGTAGAATACTGATTCTATAAATACGCACCGCACATTTTCTTCGGTCCCAAGTGAGTGATTTAGAAAAGTTTGACTATAGTACTTACACGTTGAAGGCCAAGTGAGTCTAAACAACCGTTTGAACAAGATAACAGTGATACTCGTTACTGTTTAACTCCATACAATAATTTATAAGAAAGGCAGCCGGAAAAAATCAACCGTTCATCAAATATTATTCAAATGGCCAACGGTGTTACCCCATTGTGTTTAGAAGATAACAAGTCACAAGATTTTTTTAGTGTTATTATTAAAGAAATATGCAATATTTATGAGGAAGAAAAGTTGAAGGGCAGAGATACTCATTCAATTCTCGAACAATTTCTAACGAAGAAAAATCAAAAACAGAATAAAATTATCGATTTTTGCTTACTTGGCCAAAATAAACCGACATTCTTGCACGTTGTTATCTTTATGGTAAATGGGCTGAGAAGGATGAATATAAGGCATTTAATTGTTATAAAAAATCCGCAGAAATGGGGAACGCGATTGGAAATTGTTATCAAAATGGAATAGGAGTTGAAGACAAGTGCAAAGCGTTCGAATATTATCTGAAATCGGCAAAGATGGAAATATGTAATATTTATGAGGAAGAAAAGTTGAAGGGTATAGATACTCATTCAATTCTCGATAAATTAGAACAATTTCTAATGAAGAAAAACCAAAGTCCGGATAATATTATCAAATTTTTATTAGATGATCAAAATGATCCGATGGTTCAAAACGTTCTTGCTAGTTGTTATCTTTATGGTAAATGGGTTGAAAGGGATGAATACAAGGCATTTAATTGTTATAAAAAATCCGCAGAAATGGGGAACGCGATTGGAAATTGTTATCAAAATGGAATAGGAGTTGAAAAGGACGAGTGCAAAGCGTTCGAATATTATCTGAAATCAGCAAAGATGGAAATATGTAATATTTATGAAAAAGAAAAATTGAAGGGCAGAGATACTCATTCAATTCTCGATAAATTAGAACGATTTCTAATGAAGAAAAACCAAAGTCCGGATAATATTATCAAATGTTTATTAGATGATCAAAATGATCCGATGGCTCAAAACGTTCTTGCTAGTTGTTATCGCTATGGTAAATGGGTTAAAAAGGATGAATACAAGGCATTTATTTGTTATCAAAAATCCGCAGAAATGTGGAACGCGATTGGAATAAGTAATGTTGGAAATTGTTATCAACATGGAATAGGAGTTAAAAAGGACGAGCGCAAAGCATTCGAATATTATTTGAAGTCGGCAGAGATGAAAAATGCTTGTGCAGTAAGTAGTGTGGATTTTGTTATCATAATGGGATAGGGGTTAAAAAGAATGAACATAAAGCATTTGAATATTATGAAAAAGCGGCGGAACTAGGCAATAGTTTTGGATTATATAATCTTGGTGAATGTTACTTAAATGGATCCAGAGTTGAAAAGGACTTAAACAAAGCATTCAATTACTTTCAAGAATCTGCAAAGATGAAAAACGTTATAGGATTTCATATGGTTGGTCACTGTTATAGAAACGGAATAGGTACTGAAAGAAATTTAATAAAGGCTAATTATTGGTATAGAAAGAAAAGAAACAAATGTTTGAAGATGATTAAATCGGAATATGGAACTCTAGATATTGATAAAAAATTAAAAAAAAATATTAGAAGAAGATAAATACCAAATTTCTTGGATTCCTTATTCTGAGTTTGAATTTATTGATGAAATTGCTAAAGGTGGATTTGCTACTGTGCAACGTGCTAAGTGGCTTATGAAAACGGATTATTATTTTAAGTTTATTGATGTTGCCTTAAAAATAATTAATGAATCGAGCAATGAGGTGGAAGATTTTATAAATGAGGTATCTATTTCATATTTGAAACCTTTTTTCAAAAAAACTTCTTTTTTAAATTGCATAGTATTTATTAATTTTTAAATAGTTAAAAACGTATTGTGAAATCGGAATCAACAATCCTACTTTTTTACAATGTTACGGAATATCTCAAGATGAAAAGACAAAAAACTATATAATCGTCCTAAAGTATGCGAAGGCTGGATCTTTGTATAAAAATATTGATGACGTGTCACATATGAAATGGAAAGATAAATTGAATTTGTTAAATTGTATAGTATCAGATCTTGAATCTATTCATTCTGAACAATTATTTCATGGAGATCTTCATAGTAAGAATATTTTACAAGATGATTTATGTAGCGCGTACATTGCCGATTTAGGCCTTTCTTTGTCCGTCAACAAAGAACAAAAATATAAAACTACTGGAATCATGCAGTACGTAGCTCTAGAAGTTTTGTTAGGTGAAGATTACACACAATCAGCTGATGTTTACAGTCTTGGGATCATAATGACCGAAATAGCAACTGGAAAGAGAGCATTCGATGGTGAACATTTTGGTACTAAACTTTGCGTAAAAAATTGTAAAGGGAAAAGATTGGAATTTAACAAAGATACACCTAAATCCTATATTAAGTTAGCCGAGAGGTGCATGGACTCTGATCCTAAAAAACGGCCAACTGTTACCATAATCAATTCAAAAATCGTTTGTTGGTTAGATGATATAGATCAAGACGAAAATAATGAATTCAAAAACAATTCTTAGAAGCCGACAATAATAATAAATTATTGATTCATTTTGATTATATCTGTTTTAAAAAGGTGTGAACAGGTGATTTTTATGACATATACCCATATGGGGAATCGGAAAATCAGAAATTTAATAATTAACTTTTTTATCACGGTCATCACGCACTTATCAGTGCGAGATGCTTAATCAACACATATTTTAGGTTGAATAATTAATGACGTCCGTTGTAATTTTTATATCATTAACCATGTAGCAATTAAGCACCTCGTACTGATAAGTGCGTGATACCCTTTTTTAATTATTATCTTTATCGCTATATAAACAAATTATTGCAATGTATATTATTTTGTTTTATAATCGTATTAATATTGATGGCGGATGCACAAGATACAAAACTTATATAAAAAAGATGGACTTGCTTTAGTTGTCGAAAGTATTTATACTGTGCAGTTTATTAGTTTATTTGTAAACACAAAAATTCAAATGTGATATTACAAAACCACTCCTAGAGGCAATTGAACTGAAGCTGTCAAATATGCGTATACACGAATTTTTACTCCCAATTGGGCAGAAGATCAAGTTTCATTTGCTCGAGAAAAATATATTTCATTAAATTATTAAGTAACTCTAAAAGATTCTTTTAATTAATTGGCTATCAAGATTGAATACAATCAAAAAAAAAAAAAAATCATTCAAGCAACTCTAATATTAAAAGTTTTGCTTTAAGAGATACGTTAAAGCACTATAATTTTTAATTGAATTTACTGCATAAAGCAAAATCATATAACATGTATAAATGTTGCAAGAATCAAAATGACTACCATTTTTAGGAATTTATTAAAAATTTCTTAATTCACCTGTTAAAATTTACTTTTAACTTAGAATAGTATTATATAAAAACTATTTCTATTGGGAAATTGGTGTGATCTTTCTCTGTGAGAAGTGAGAGTAAAAAAAAAGTAGGAAATTTGGGAAATATCGTGAATTTCCCATGATATGGTGATCCCTGATCATTACACCTTTTTGAAAACAGCTGTAAGTTTACAAGTAAATAGTAATATCAAAGAAATTTCCAAAGAAGTATTAAATACAAGCAAATCTGTGGACTTCCCGATGATTAATATTAATTAAATACTTAATTTCTTTAAAAATTTATGATGAATTATGTTTTTGTTTTTTGTTTTTTTTTAGAGAACATATTTTTGTTTTTTTTTTTTTTTTTTTTTTTTTTTTTTTTTTTTTTTTTNTATTTCAAAAAAAGTTAAAATCAGGTAAAAGTTCTATCTAATGTTTAAAATATAGCTTATATATACCAATATAAAAGTGCTAACAAAAAAATTTTACTATGATGCTCAAATATAAGCTCACATATATTATTCAGGGTCCTCCTCTACTATAATGTCCTTTAGACAATTAATTATAATATTATTTCACTAGCAAAAGCATCAGTATACAATAGCTTGATAATAGTATAAAAAGAGTTTATCGATTTTATTAGTATCATATGCAAACTTAAAGCAAAAGAAAGTAAAAAAATTTTTTTATTCACATTCTAGTTATATACCTATTTGACTCTAAATTATATTATTATATCAACTTCTTTTGATTTATACAGGCATATATTATATATTATTAATAAATTAATTACTCTTGATCCCAGTTAATCAACTGAGAAATTTACGTAATCAAAATATTTACGCAAAACTAATTTAAAGCAATAAATATTTTTAAGTTTTTTTGTATACAGCCAATCAGTTGCCTATATTCAAAGTTTCTTTAATTCAACTGTTATACCATATAATTCAATTGGAAATCTACTACTTACAATACAAATATAAAGAATATTATAGCATTGTCTATTTAGGTAGTTAAAATAAACTATGTAAAATAACAAGAGATCTTAATAAAAAAGTAAAATATAATATTCTTACTAAGCAGATTACAAAACATAAGTGGCTTTATGAATTGTATTTTAAATAGTATAAATAAATTTAATAATTAGGCTAATTAAATAAATTGAGTACTGGTACTTATATTGGTAATCACAGGTTATACATATTTTTATTTTGTTTTTTTTTAACTTTGGCAGTCTCGCCGGCAAGTGCTTTATTAGAATTTTTAAGATATGACGTACTATACACAGTAACGAGGATACAACTAGCTACACGTACACTTTTGGTATCTAATTTAAGTGGTCCACCCTAAGGTTCCACACTAGTTGCTATACCTGCAACCCAACTACGGTAATTGCCTAATTTAAATCCTCTAATTATCCGCTAAGCCCATCAATCCCCTAATACTTAACCTCTGACATTACCTGGCATGATACCTCTTTTGGGTGAATTCCCTGGAATGACCTGCCGCACTATGCCAAACCAACCGGTTTGACATAGAATTTACCAGAATGATACATGTCCTACACAATTAATCGTACGGTTTCTTTTAGCGTTCGATGCTACGGCTTTACCCATATACTCACAGTCTGGATTTCCATGAACCGCTGATATCTCCTACTACAACCCTCGTAAGGTTCGTCATCTGGCCCGGCACCCACCTCTTCTGGTAGTGCCATCATAGCCGTCCGTCTACCTCCTTGCTTTGGATTTGCCAAGGGGTTTCTGTTTTTTCAGTTTCCTGGATTTGTCGGTATAACAATACACCAATTTGCTCGAAAGCTTCTATTCAAGATAGTGAAACCAAGATTACAGGTATTTTTACCTAACTGATCTTGAGCCATAGTCACCATAACACAGGCCTATTTTTCAAAACGTCGCTAGTGGGATTCGAACTTTTGACCTGTCGCTTGGAGAGGTGACAACTTGGCAACTTCTCTAAGTCGCCACACCCTTTTACAGGTTATACATATTTAATCTCTAATTTAATTAAATTCTCTTGGTATATTTAAGCATCCTGTGAATTATATAAAATAAAGACCCTTAGACTTTGTAATATCTGGTCTAACAATATTATATATTACATACAGTATATGTAATAAGTAGCTATTTATTTTGCAAACAATAAACAATGGATAGTTCTACATGGATAATTCTACATATGGGGCCTTTACAATAGAAAGGGCTATTACTGCCCAAAAAAAAAGTTATTTTTTTTGTTATATTCAGATAAATTTTGACACAGGTTACATTTTTCAATTATAAATGGAAATTGATTTGTATAATAAAAAATTGAGATATTTAAAAAAAATTATTGGAAGCTTGTACATAATGGGATTACCAAATATAAATGACCAATCAATTACAAATTTTTGATAAACCTGGATCATTCCAAACAAAACAAACTTGATTTTTACAAAAACATATATAAACCTGTATTGGCACTTTCTAACCATATGCTAACAAAAGTGCACACAAAAGGTAATACAGTATTTTACAAGTGTATAAAATCAATGAAAAAATTATAAATTTCATATCAGATATAATCAAATTTATTTAAAAAGTTATAAGCAAACTATAGATTTATTAGTTAAACTATTTAATATTTTCTATTTTTTTCTACGTATTTATCTTTTTTATTCAGTTTCTTCTAGTAAACTTTTTTTTAGGTTGTGCTTCGTTATCAAAATCTTCAATATTATTTTGTAAATTTGTATCATTGTCCAATTTTGCAGTTTTTTGATTATAAATATCTGTATCAAATAGCCAATTGACATCTTGAAAACTTAAAGATTCAATACATTACTTTGGCTGGACAACAGTAGAATTAATATTATTAGTGCGATAGATGGTGCAAATGCGCCACTTATCTTATTCAACATTTTTAACTATTAATTATTACAAAAAATTCTGTGATTAAGACTATATTATTTAAAATTACTGTTATAGTTTTCTAACACAATTATGTAAAATATTTAATTATAAACTAAGTCGCAAATATGGTATTTACAATAGTAAGATTTATTAAAATTGATATGATTTAATCATTTACAGTATATTAAATTTT
Source organism: Gigaspora rosea (assembly GCA_003550325.1). Classification (NCBI taxonomy): domain Eukaryota; kingdom Fungi; phylum Glomeromycota; class Glomeromycetes; order Diversisporales; family Gigasporaceae; genus Gigaspora; species Gigaspora rosea. The sequence continues at coordinate 323,448 of QKWP01000330.1, forward strand.
GTTGTAAATAATCTGTTACTCTGACCACCACAGTATATAAATGAAGTAGAGTTAACTTGCAGTGGAATTATTATAATTTCTATCATAAAAATTTCAGTTACAAAACTTACCCATTATTCCCAGAGACAACAATATGTTTAGATTAAATTAGTTTTATTTAAAATTATTGTAATGTCAATAACAGATAATATACTAAAATTCCATTACAAAACTTACCATTTTAATGACTAAAGCGCATGGTTAAATTAGTTTGTATCATGATTTCTATCGTGATTTCTACTGTGGGTTGGCAAAAATTCTGTTGCTGCACTTGCTATTCTGGTGTTATAGTATATTGTTATGTTTGTAACAGGAGTATTGTGATTTTAACATTACTATAAAAACACTGTAATATAGTTAAAATTGGCTAGTATGTACTGAAATCATCTTGATTTTTATCATTGGTTACTATGAAAATTTATATAAAGCTTACCTACTCTGGGTATGTAAAATTATAAAGTTGTGCAAAGTTATTTTTCATTTTCATAACCTGTCGACCCAATTTTTTTAAAAAAAATTTTTTTAAAAAAATTTCAATTGTGCCAGAAATAATCCCAAATTTTTTAATTCTATATTATGTAAACTGAAAAAAAATTTGACTTGCCAACTAAAAATTTGTAACACTATATTATACAAAGTGAAAAACTAACTTTGCGTGGCCTAATACTTACCTGCTAGTTGGAGACTATAGTGTGGTTATGGTTTAGTTTGCTATACAATAGTCTACATTTTCATATCATGCAAAGTGATTGTTTTTGTTTTTTCTGATTCCAATTCTGCCAATTGTTCGATTTTTGACATCCCAATTTTGCCAATTATTCAATTTTTAACATTATTTTTCTGCTATTCTTATTCAGTATCACTCTATAAAGGCTTTAATTTCCTGTAATTGTTCGATATAATTGGTGGAAAATATGATTATTGACCCAATTTTGATTCATTATACAAAAAAAAAAAAAAAGACTTGATAACTTAGTAGATGCGAACATTATTATATTAATTTACAGTGAATTAAAAATAAAAAAAAACCAACTGACCAACATGTTAGAACAAAATGTTAGTTTAGACTCTTTGAGTGAAAATGTTAAATAAAAATATATTATAAAAACACTTACATTTAAGTATATTGCGAAGCTTGTGTATCAGTGACAATACAGAGGAAGTGCTTGTATTGAGCAAGATTTGGAGTAGCTTTAGGCTACTGCTTAATCCTGCAATAGATATTTTATCCAATCCTTAATCCTATTGAACAATTACAGGAAATTAGGTTTCCATCAGATGATATCAGAAGTGAATATTGAAAAAAAATGTCAAAAATTGAATTGCACAATTGTGATCTAAAAGAAGAAGAAAAATTAAAAAATTGAAAAAAATGAGCCAGCGGGTGATAAAAAATGAAAAATCAACTTTGGGTGGCCTTAGAACTATGGTAAAAAAATTTTGTTACAAACCTGTTCGTATAATACACATTTAAAGTTGGATTTGCATTGAAAAGTCGATTTTTCTTTTTTTAGATTTCAATTATGTCAATTGTTCAATTTTTGATTTTTTTTCTGCTATTCTCATCCAGTGTCATTAAAACTGATGGAATAAATATAACTATTGACTCAATTTATTGATTCTTTGCTATGCAAAATGAAAAATTAACTTTGCATAGTCTTAGTAGACATGAATAATTTACAGTAAATTAAAAAAAAATCTGTTCAACCAACCTAAGTTTTCATGTCTACAAAAATTATCAAAGTTAATTTTTTCATTTTCATAGCAAAGAATTAAACAATTGGATCAAATATTTTTCTATCAATCGATCAGACAATTATAGGACTCCATTAGGTGACATCAGATGTGAATAGTGGAAAACAATAAATGTTAAAAATCAACAACTGGTATGATTTGGATCTAAAATTGGATATAAAAAAGAAAAAAAAAATTGAAAATTTGAAAAATGTGTCAGTGAGTAATGCAAAGCGAAAATCAATTTTGGGTGCCTTAGAATTATGGTAAAAAAAAAATTGTTACAAACCTATTCGATGCATAATATACATTTAAAGTTGGGATTGCATTAAAAAGTGGATTTTACAGTATTATGATTGTGCCAATTGTTCGATTTTTAACATTTATATTTTTTCTACTACTCATCCGATGTTATCTGATGTAGACAATTTAAACTTTAATTTTTCATAATTGTTTGAAAAGAATAATGGAAAAAATATGACTGCTTTGCTATGCAAAATAAAATTAAACTTGCATAATCTTAGTAGACGTGAACATGACTATTAATTTATAGTAAATTAAAAAGATAAAGAAAAAAAAATCCAAATGACTTATCTAAGTTTTTAGATTCCATGTAATGCGAAACAAAAAATCAACTTTGCATGGCTTATGTTTTTATTTCTTTCATAAAGAATTCTGGTTAAGGTTTAGTTTGCGTTGGAACTATTATGCTTCTATCTTTTTAATATCTACAAAGTGTGCATAATGAACGAAAGTCAATTTTTAAAAAAAAACCTTGATGACAACTGAAGACATGATTAATAATAACAGGTTATTTCCGTATTCTTGATTCTCACGCTTTAATATTCATGCATTGATTACTATGTATCGTTAATTAGCAAATGAAGTCGTAACAATTACATTCATTAAGTCGAGATAATCACTAACTTTGTAAAGTTAGTACTATAAATGCTGATTAATCAATTGCTGAATTTATTAGAAATCACAAAATATCATGAAGCAATGATCGTATCAATTACAAAATATGTTTAATTTAGAAGTTTTCCTATACACAGTTCACATTTTCTAGATACAACAATCAAAAATGTTAAAACGCACAAACTCAAAATTAAATAATATATATATAAATAATATATATATAAATAATATATATATATATATATTAAGATTATATTATAGATTATATTATATATGATGGTTATATAGATCTAGTAATTGTTATATCATTCCTGTGGCATTTCGATCAATTAATACTGCAAATGATCGAAATGCCGCAATGATCACGGAAATGATTAATAATTACTTGAATGTTATAATAATTACTTGATGTGATATGTAATCGTCATAATTATCTTATGTATTTCTGTTAGTTTCCCACGTTCAAGTTACATTTTTCAGATACGACCAATCAAAAGTATTAAAGCAAATAGAATTGAAGTATAAAGAAGACAACCTATCAAAGATGTTAAAGCGAGCAGATAGAAGATATATATTACTGTTATTTTCCTCTAGACTTCATTTTGGATACGTTCGCTCTAACATTTTTTGTTCCCTATATTTTAACCCTGGGTCTGTTTGCTTAAAATTTTTGATTAGTTGTATCCGAAAAACATGAGAAGTTTAACAGAATCATGTCACAATCTATATATAAATTATTAATTAAATCATCCCATGATCACAACGACAATAATGCAAATGATCAGAAATGCTGTAATGATCACGGTACTTATGTAATTTTACTAATTTTCCCACGTTCAGGTCACATTTTTCGGTTACAATCAATCAGAAGTGTTAAAGCGAACAGGCCCAAAAAAAAACAAACACACCTAAAATAGGAGGATAGAGCGAGAGAAAAAAAATAAAATAATCTCGTAATTCCGGTGACATACAGGATGTGTCTATTAACATATTTTTTATTACTGTTATATGGATTCTTCACTCTAACATTTTCTTTTCTTTATAATTAAACCTGAGTCTGTCTACTTAAAATTTTTGATTAGTCATATCCGAAAAACGTGACCCAAACGTGGGAAGTTAACAGAATTATGTCACAATCGAGTAATTAACAACGACAATATGCAAATGATCAAAATGCCGCAATAATAATGGAAATGATGATCACAGAAATTATATAATTTTTGTTAATCTTCCCACATTCAAGTCACATTTTTGTTTACGACCAATCAAAAGTGTTAATGCTAACAGATCCAGAATTGAAGTATCCCTTAGATTGTAGTAGAACACAGGCAAATTTGCCTGCGTTTTTGAACTTTTTTAGCTCTGATTTACTTTTTTAAAATGCTAAAATAATTAAATAAAACTTTGTACAATTATATTTGAAAATAAGGATTACTTTTTTGCAAAATTAGTTTTTATATTATAAGAAAATAAATTATAGTTACATATAAGCTGAAAATAGATAATTTTAAGAAAAAATTTTTTTAAAAAATTTTATTACAATTTTTCTGTGATCTTATTTAGTTTTAGTTTTAGAACTATAGTTCTTAAGACAATATTGTAGTTTATATAAAGGATGACAACTTTCATTATTGCAACTTTAATGATTTACTTGTAAAAATTAAGACTTGTATTAGAAGTAAAGATTTTTTTTATAGACGGGAACATATAAAATTTGAAAAAATCTAAAGAAAAATTTTAATAGTAAAAATGCCAATACAAGAACTTTAAACATTTATTATATTAAAGTTTTCTAATGATTTTAAAAAAAATTTATAACAAAGTTACTAAAACAAAACTCAAAGAATATTTTTTACTTAGAAAAGATATAGCTAAAATCAATATTTAAAATTTTATTAAAAATTTTAAAATACGCAGGCAAATTTGCCTGTGTTACAATCTAAGGGATAATAGAAAGAAATACTTCACACGCTGTTTAATCATGCACTCAGTTATCGAAGCGCACAGACCCAAAATTTCCACAGTTCTCGATTTAGTCAATCAAAAATGCTAAAATGTACAAACTCACAATTAGATGGTAAAGATTATATAATTATAAAAAATGATATAACAATTACTCAAAAGCTATAATAAGTACTCGCTATGATAATCGTCATAATCATCTTACGTATTTATGTTAGTTTTCCAAGTTAGGTCACATTTTTCAGGTACAACCAATCAAAAAACGTTAAAGCGCACAGACCCGATTAGAAGTTTCCAAAATTCCAAAATTTCTGTTTAGAAATTTCCAAAATCGGTTGCAGCCAATCAAAAATGTTTAAACGGACAAACTCAGAATTAGGTGGTATAGATTATCAATAATATCAATAATTGATAGCTTATCTGATGCCATCAAATAAAAGTTTTCAGATGCGGTAATATTGATAGATGAAGTTCTTAGATAATCAATATCAGTAGCTTCAATTATCATTTTTTCAAACTTAGAAAATTTAAAAAGACCCAATATAATATGTAGACAGTAGCTTAATATTTGAATAAAAAGTCTAAATATTTAAACCAGAAAGATTGTAAAGAATAAATCATTGTCAAATCAATTTTGATATTAGGCCTAGCTTACAGTAACAGATTATATACAATATTCTTAGCACCAAAATGAATAAAGTCTGTAATCTCTTTTGGTTCTTAATTGACTACCTCTGAGTAAATGCAATGGGTATACATACAGGAAGAGCAATTGCATCAAACTTATGGCTTGGATTATTGCTATCAACAATGCTTGAATATGCAATTGTGAAGCATGATTCAGAATTTTCAACAATGTATTTACTGGTGATAAATACAATATCACTATTTGTAAATATTTGAGGTAACTAGTTTGTAGAGTGAATTTAATTATTTGAGATAATTCTTGAGAAATTTGATATTTGGCAAGACTGGATGAGTATGTGGGACTATTTTTTGCTGTAAATAACAACAAGAAGTGAAAGGTGGGAGACCATTTTTTGAATTTGTGAATATGATATGATTACAATTAATCACAAAAGGATAAAAAAATAACTGCTCAAAAGCCTTATATTTATACAAGAAGCTTCAATCTGATTTTTATACAGGTAAGGTAACAGCAAGCTTCAATAAATAATTATACAATTTTATTATATAATACATATTACAAGATTTTAATAAATTAAACAAGAATTTTTTTAATATTTTTAATTGATTTTATTGCTATAAAGAAAAAAAATTTTAATTTTAGAATGCAAACAAAGAACATACTTTATTTATTATGCACAAATTTCAGCACAAAGTAAATACATTCTTCAAATTGTAAAATTAATCGTATGATTTTAGTAGATTAAACTGAATTCTTTTAAATATCCATAATTGATCGTATCAACAAAGTAGAAAAAAGGAAATTGATTTAGAACAACTTACCTAATACATGCTACTTTTAGCACAAAGTAAATATATTCTTTGAACTATAAGATAAATAATTTTAATGTATAATACATGCATTATGCTTATTCCAAATTTGTAAATTCATAATTTATTTAATTTCCAAATAGATTCTTACTACATGAAGCTAATCGTACTTGCATTTAATTTCTCTACTATATAGGGATTGTTTATTTACATCTACCACTATCGCTATTAATTACAGAATGGTTTCTAGAAGATATAATGTTAATGTATATATTAGTGATGCCTGACGAAATGACTAAACCATAAGTTTCGTCATTGACGAAACTTGACGAAAACTTATGATTTCGTCATTTCGTCAAGGAAAATTAGTTTCACCAGGCATAGTATATATACTAATAATGCTAATTAAGGATGTTAGGCAGTCTGTATAGAGTCAAGCTGAGTCTGGACTGGTAACTAGCTAATCATATGAGTTATGGCAAGAGAAACAGGTTTTCTCTTATCGTCTCTCATATGATACGGCTACAAACAAAATTGGTATTTTTGCTCTAAAAATTCACAAATCGAATGATTTTAATCCGACACTCCAATCTGTCCTACGCATTTCTTCCATCCAGGAACTTAACTTTAATTTAAGTCATTGCATTTTTCAATAATACCCGTGCGCAGAGTGTTCCTAGGGTGACCATGAACCATTTTGATATTCGGCCAATGGTTTAATGTTTCTAATAAAATTCTCCACGTTATCTGGAAGTATGGTGGACCATACATTAGACAGAAATTGAGCTGATTTAGTTTGTGGCGGCTCAGCATAAGAAAATCTGGTGAAATGATCCCTGATGTGAATTATGTATTTAAAATTTTCATCCGGTGCCGTGATCATATTAATTAGGCCGTTTGAAGTTAATCTTTTGGTTAACACCCCCCTCCCCCAATGGTCCCCGGCCCCCGGGTAGAATGAACATATGAAAAAAAAATAAAAATAATGAAATATTATCATTATTTAGAAATCAAATTCAATATATAAATTTGATTTATTACTTCGTGCATGATGTTACTAGTTACTAGTAGCTGACGTATGTACGAACGTACGTACTTAGCTCTATATATGGGGTCGTCTAAAGCGGAGCAGAATCACGTGATACCTGACCAATCAAATTAAGAATTTGATGATCTTAGGCAATTTTGCTTATTATATTACTACCTAAAACCCGTTTGAAGTTAAGCTTTCGGTTAACATCACCCCTCCCCTTCCTCTTTGATGTCCCCCGGTAAAAATTAAAAAAATAAATACTGCATAACCACGAAACAACGCGATGGGTGTGGTTTCGAATTTCGGCCTAAATTAAGATTAATTCAGGCCGAAACTCGAAATAACTCTGTGCGTTATTTCGCGGTTAAAATAAAATAATTTAAAAATAAAAAACGAATTAAAAAAAAATAAAA
>QKWP01000330.1:331199-353940 GCA_003550325.1 Gigaspora rosea
AAATATTTGAATAAACATTTAGCTTTTACGGAATCATTCGGGACAAAATTTGCTCGACCAATAGGAATTTGCATACATACTTTAAAATGATGCAGATCCGATCACTAGATCACGAGAGTTTTGCCTGTAAAAATTGTACATACGTACGAAGTTCTTTTTATCAGATAAAATACTTTTTATAATAAATTAATTATATACCGATATTATTTATTTTTGCTCCTTTCTTTTATAAGAGGAATGTAATGTTAAGGCCGTTTGAAGTTAATTTTTCAGTAAAAATCACCCCCAGCTGAAGTCTCCCCCTCCTCCGAAAAATGAACAGCCAATCAAAACGCCGAATGACTCTCACCAGTCACCTGATTTACATCAACCAATGAAATTACTTCATTTTTATATGTTCGTTTCATATGATCGTTTCATTTTACCCCCCTCCCCCCTCCCATGAGTCCTGGAAAAGTGATGTTAACCAATGAATCAACTTCGAACGGCCTTATGTCGATCTAAATAAAAATAAGCTTTATTTTTTGTAAATATTATTATATTTTTAAATAAAACATAAAAATTTTATATACTTGTACATGTGCGAAAAGTGCTTCTGAACAATCGGTCATATAGGCGGAACTCTTTTATATAATCGCCGAGTAACACACATTGCATTCACAAATTGCATTTTCTACTACTTGTTATGGGATATACAGTAGCAATATCTTACTCGAATCTAATTATACATGGAGCTAAAATTCGTATTCCTATATTTTCGTCATATCACTTCAAAATGACGAAATGCCGAAATTATTTTCGGCTGTCGAAATTACTATAATTATTTCGGCTGGCATAATTATTTACAGCAGCTGAAATGTTTTTGGCTGCCGTAATCATTTTCGGCTCCGAAATTATCATTGTTGTCGAAAAGAATTGTTACGGTAAAATCGCATCCTAAGTGTCTACCTCTTTCAAGATCAGGTGTAACGCATAAATCGAAAAGAAAAAAAAACAATAGCTCATAAATTTTAATTAGGAAACAACTTCTGCGACCTAATTAAGGTTGCTTCTTGCGAAATTTTGCTAATAGAAGCTGCATTATTCTAACTCAAATCCTACTATAACGTGGCTTATTGGCTTTAATTTTACATGCAACTTTTTATATGCATCTGGCATGTTTTGACTGTCACGTTCCATCTGATCTTAATTTTGTTGGTTAAGAATTACAGGAGGAAAATTTTCGTGAGTGCACTACCTAAAGTCCTTTATAGAGTATTGCATATACTGTATTTTTAATCATTAAGATCATAAATGCCAGAGCGTAGTGGAGGACTAATCTCTACGTACTATGATACAAAAAATATAACGTTTTTGATGTATTTCGAACATAAAATATAATATTATGAAAATTGTTTCAAAACAGTAATTTAGAAAAATTTGCCCATCCACACGCATTTATAATTTTGTACTTTAGTGTAATAAAGGCATGCCAGTGCAAAACATGCGTTGTTAGTTATATAGATTCCTGGCATACAATGTTATGCATATCTAGTACTAGATAATATAATAAATGTTATCATTTAAACGTTTCATCGCTTTAAAATATTTCATAATTCTAAAATATTCGTCATTTGTAAATTTAGCATGATAAAATATTTTCGGCAAGCCCAAAATACTTAGACCCATAATGGCTACTTAAAATTTCCGAACATGCTCCTAGATAAGAAAAAAAATAATTAGTAGGTAATTATGTATACAATATTGGGCAAAAATTGTAGAATAACGGTAATTTGGCAAATGATCACGTGCCGCTCTGCGGCACGTGTAGCCAATCATTTTACGAATTACTGTATTCGACAATTTGCCCATTATTGGTGTTATCCGGCAATTTATGATCATGATTGGTAGGGAGTTGCTCGCTGAGTTTTAATTTAAATAATCATGTTTACGTCATAACTAGTGATACGGGTCGACCCCGGCCCGACGGCCGGGTCGATGGGCGGGTCGACACTCAGCCCGCACCTTTGTGGGCCGGCCCGGTTGATAAGAGAAGTGTTAGAATCATTTTTCTTCTAAGCATATTTTCAGACTAGAAATTGAATAAAAATCGGCTAGTCGTTTATAATAATGTAAAAGAAGTTGGCTTATTTAGGTGATAAATTGGCAAATAGCAAATATAATATAAGGATTCAGAAATGTTCGGTTGCATAGACAATCAATCAACATAAAATACTAACGTGCCGAAAGTTTCTCAAGGACAAACAGAATAAAAATTAAATCGTTTAATATCACAAGAGTTCGACAAGAAACTCCTGATGGCCTTTTGCGCGTTTAATATGATATGTTGACTGATTTTGATCAGAAAAAAATTACACTAGCAAAAGGTCGGCCCGGTCGACCGGCCCGAGCTTTTTTAGGATCGACCCCGGCCCACGATTTTTTCATCGACCCGTATCACTAGTCATAACACATGAAAAAATAACAGAAATTTTTTCATGATCATATGAGTTTGTCGGATTAGAAGCAATAATATATAGTAATCAAAAAAAAAACATGAAAATATTGTTAGTTAAATTTACGCACAATGACATCAAAAAATAATTACTGCATCCGGAATTAATTTCGGCATCCGAATTATTTTGAGTATCTGAAATTATTTTAGGCAGCCGAAATTTTTTTAGGCGGCCGAAATTATTTAGTCAACCGAATATGTTTTAGGCTGTCAAATTATTTCTGGTTTAGGCTGCCTAGAATATTTTGGCAATTTATTATTTAAGTCATGCCAAAAATAATTTAGGCACCCATCAATAAATCTAATAAGTAACAATCTAATTAAAATAAAGAAAATAAAAATATAATTATAAAATTAATTATATACCTTCTATGTTTTTTCTTGACATCTGTGTTCAGTGGCCTGATGGGTTGCACAGATTATTTCATAAAAAATTTCTTTTGGATACACCTGAGTACCCAAATTATATTCATTTTGTTTAAGTTAATGGAGTTCTTCAACCATACAACAGTATTAATTTGAATTCTTTAAAAGTATTAAGAATCCAATGCTTTAAAGATGGATTATATGGTAAGTTAGGGCTTTTTAACAACATAGACATTCATTATATCGATTTCTATCCATTAAGAAACGATTATTCTTTCTCTTGTTAACATAAGTTTCTAAGATTCGCTCAAAGGATTCTTTGCAAGAAAACTATAACTACGCGATTCCATATTATCAACGATGAAAAAGGAGTAAGATAAAAATTTAATAAACTTACTTATTTATTCATTTTTTTTTATTATTGAATACATAAATATTGCAAGATATAAAAGTTTATTAAATTTGATTTATTTATTTCTTTATCATTGAATACATAACTATCGTCATATCTTCCTTATTAATAAATACGTGATTAATATCGAATTAAAAGTTTAAGTTTGATGGAACTTCATTTAAAAATAGGCATATGTTATTTGTCATTCGCTGGAAAATAACAAACGACATGCGTCGATTAGCAATTGACAGAATTTGGAAATGCCGCAGAACATATACACAATGAATAAATAGTTTTTTCTTAAATTTTTATACATATTTAATTCCGATCATTATAAAATGAGGACCGTTTATGCAAATGTAACATTTATTCTTACATATATAATGTGCTCTATCAGCTTCCCAAAGTTAAGGCCATGCAAAGTTAATTCTCGTATAGAAATAACCGCTGACCTAAAAAAAAAAATACCTTTTTTAAAAGTTTCAATTGCGAAAATTTCTACATTTTCTGATTTCATATTTTGCAAAACGGAAATTGTGTGGTCTTAAATGTGAACACAAATCTATTAATTTACAGAAAATCCGACCCAACTGAATGAAATTTTGGGACAACAGGTTATACAAAACGAAAAATTAACTTTTTATTTGATTATCGTAATATTTTCTTTATTATTGCTGCAAAATAGTTACCCCGATATTATAAATTAATTGACAGTAATTTGATTTAATTAAGTGATAACCCCAGCATTTTTCATTGACTGTACTATATAAACAACATGAACGATCCTTTTTAAATCTTGGTTGAAAGTTTTATATCTAACAAAGATTTCTCAGCGACTATGTGATTAAACTTTTGTTACAAATCGTCAATCACTTAGTTGGTTAATTATTTTTTTCAATTAGCAACTAGTTTCTTACTTAATTTTTCCATTGTTTTTATTAATTCACAAATATCATCTTTGCAATATTTGTAAAATTGTTTAGTCAAAAGGTATACCGGGATGTCATTGTCCGTTTCGCCGATATTTGTTATCACAATATTATGCAAATTTGTACAGTTCCGGATGTCATTTTCCATTTCACCGAGGTCAGTTATTAAAATATTATGTATTTTTGCACAGTTTAAACAATTTCTTGAATTGTTTCTCGTGATAATGTTACATAAATACCGATGGTCTTCAAGTTTTTTCTTCAATTTCATTGACGTCGCAATGAACTATTATATTGTTCGTCATGGGCGATGTTCCTTCCATCTGAACGAACAACTCCCATACATCTGTGTCTAAACTTGTAGTACAGTATGGGATAGGGTCGCCGAACAAGCCGCTGTGAGTCACGTGAGCAGAATCTTTTCTAGTATCATCGGTCTTCTTTTCTCTCTTTTCTTTCTTTTTTTTTCTTTTTTGGGCGAGGCGGGGTGGGGCCACTAGACACAAAGTCGAGCAGAAAAATGCAATAACAAAGAACAAACTGATCATCAGGTTTTCAGATATACTCAGCTACAATCGTCCTCAGTCATGGACATGTCCAGTGATCAAGTCACGTGAAAGGTCCAGTGACTCACAATAATGTACTGCCTTGTGACTTCGTTCACAATCGGATCAATAGTAACCGTTTATTGTGGCTACTGAATAATAATTTCGCAGGCACTACTGTGGTCACGATGAGCTTCCAGTTCTCTGATATCATTCTAGTGGCGGCATAACTTCAGACACAACAACTGGAAATTCATTAAGTGATATTTCTCAACTTCATGTGTGCAAGTTAATGTTAAAAAATTTTAGTCCGGTGGAATTTGATTTGCGATTTTATTACATTTTTCAATAGAAATAATCATAAAAAAAAAAACATACGTACGTACGTACAGTATCTACATATATCATTAATTTCATAATTTTTCCAAACAATCTTGCGCTGACTGGTTACTGACTGGTTACTGCCAGGTATTATAAGTGTCTGCTTTAAAAAAATGCCTTACTGTAATAAAAAAAATTTTACTACAATAACTAGAGACTCACTGCCTTTAGCACTCTATTTATATATTTCAAATAAATATTTAATACTGTAGGAAAAAAAAAAACAAGAATAAGCATTAATTTGATTAACCATAATTGATAATAATGGCTACTGCTTGAATTATGAGATAGAAATTGTCTACTTCGTTGCGTCTTTCAACTAAGACTGATGTTGTTGATATTTTTAATTTCTGCAGCTAAAAGGTAACCAGGAAGATAATCATTCTATCAAGATTATTCAAAAAATGAAATAAAAAATGTGTTAATGTCCTAAAATAGAATCTTTATAACGAAAAAATTCCCAGTTTTATAAAAATTACTGTTACACAAATTTTCACACGTCGCTATCTATTCTATTTCTCGGAAAGTATTCAAAATTTTCTGTATTTGGCAGTTATGCAGGCACCTCCTTAAATAGCCGATAAACTTTAGTATATTTATAGTAAGTTACCCGTGAAGTAATTGGTTTCAGAAATTAACATCGGAAAAAGTAGGGCACTTTTCTAATCTCAGTACAAAATCCTATTTTAAAAAATATAAATCAGTGTTAAGCTCGTCAACGAAGTGACGGAGCAGTCATTATTGCGTATCATGTAGATTTGTCTTTATGGTTAGTCTAGTGCTTGTTGAGGCTTCTTGTTAGATTAAAGTAGGGCTAGGGGTATGAATCGGTGGCTGTGGCATGCGGATGTAAGTATATAAGGGTTTGTTGTTTGGAATGGAAGAAGTTATCTTTGGTTTTCAGTCACTCGCCTTGGTAAAGGCTGGCTCAATCTCCCACGACTGCAGGGGCAGTGCAAAGACCGTTATTAGTGGACAGTTATGCTCCACGACTGCAGTGGCTGTGCAAGGACCTTATTAGTGAATAGTTAGTTAGGTTCCACGTCTGCAGTTGCTGTGCAAGGACCTTATCAGTGGACAGTTAGGCTCCACGACTGCAGTGGCTTTGCAAGGACCTTATTAGTGAACCACAGCTGCAGAGGCAGTGCAAGGACCTTATCAGTGGATAGTTAGGCTCCGCGCCTACAATGGCAGTGCAAGTAAGGTATTGAAGTTTGAGTATGTAACGCTAGAGCTTGTTTAATAGCGAACCTATTCCCATATGTTTTTTTCATATATAGCAAATAAAGTGCAAACATTTTGTAGATCCAAATAAGGATTTACACTGCATAATCACATGCAATGATGTTGACGTTAAACCAACTAATTAACTTTAAGCGGCTTTAACAAAGTTTTTGTATAGTATTAGAATTAGAATAGCCATTTAATGTTTGTTTAGATTGTTAAATTCCGATGCTAGTCGTTTTGACATGTGAAAGGATGCGCATTATCTGTAAACGGCGGTTTTTTCATATTTAAATGCGAGTACAGAATTTCCGGATTACGGATTCCGACATGTGACGATTTAGAAGAATCAAAACAAATGTCATTTTGATTTAATATTAGAAATAAGAAACATCCTTTTATGTTCTAAAAAAAGATATTCTGAGCTATTTAGAGTACTAACATGAACGAACTTTTAATGGATTTTATTAAATGTCACATGATCAGACATTGTCACCTTTGCTATTGTTCCATTTCCGGTCTAAAAATTCCGAAAGAATTTCCAAGAATTGGTTCTCGAAAATTCTTTCATACATTTTTCCTTTTTTGTCGCGGAGAAATACTCCGAAAATAAAGTGTAGAAAATTATATAAAGTTACCCCATTTTTCAAGCCAAAAACCGATTGTTAATAAAAAAAAGAACAAAAATTATATAAATCCTTTAGCAAGCATCCGTCGACAGATATTATCTAACCATTTTCGATTTCTTTATTGGAAGATTTACATCCTAAATCATAAATTTTTATTAAGAAAAAAAAAAAGAAAAACAAGAAACAAGTGTCTAAACTTATCTTGAAGCTCTAGTAAAAAATGTTAGGAGAATAATGTTACCTATAATGTTTGCCTAAATTTAACCATAATCCTAATCTTAATTTCTGTATTTTAGATAAATTTTCAACAAGGAAGTCGAAAATAGGTCGGTAATATCAATTGATTCTGTCTCGACAAAGATAAGAAATAATAGACTTAGCAAGCTCAATATTTTTTCCAATTTTTTGAAAAACTATTTAAGAAAAACACATTACAAATTTTTTTTCCGGCCAATTGATTGAAAAAGCTATTTCAGAAAAATGAAGTTTATTTGAAACAACTATTTCAAACAAGCGCACTTATCGATTAATTACGATCAACTAACTACATTTGAAGAAATTGCAAAAGGCAGAATGGAACATTTATAGGTTGTCTGTTGCCCTAATAAGTTTAAAAGATTTGTAAATACCGATGATGACATCGAAAGCTTTGTAAAAGAGGTATACTAAATAAAAAATTATATGTCCTTATTATGAAATAAAATTTTCTCTTACTAAATTCAAAGTATTATGTTACTTGTAACACTTCAACTACAAATTTTAGGGAATTATCCAAATATAAATAATTTTGATAGAAATAGTAAAGGTAAATTTTCAGAAAAATGCGTACGTACAATTCTGAAGTTTTTTTTTTAATCGTATGTAATCTATTAAACCTTATAACGAATATTGTATGATTTTAGAATTTGCGTGTGATGAAATTTACGTAAATGAATTTTTAAGCTTATAATGGACAGATAAATTACGTATGGCCAAAGAAATAACGTTAGGGTTTTCTTAAGTAAGGCCGTTATAATTGATTAGTTGATAACTGTTCCCCAAAATTAAACAAGCCAATCACAACAAGCAAACCCATAATTGATTATATGATAACACTTTACCAATGAAGATTCCTGGGCATATATAAATTCCCCCTTCACATCTGAGCCCAAAATGTTGACGTTAACCAATTAATTAGCTTTAAGCGCCTAATTGATATTTCAAACGAATAAAAATTGTTGTTAATGCTTCTTAGTGTAAGGTTTATTTTATTAAGATGAGTATTAATTTTCTCATGAGCTTTTTGATATATGTTGATGATTTTAAACCCTCGATTACCGTTCCCAGGCTCTGGGTTGCATCAATGAGACGTTGGGATGTTTCATGACATCGAATCATTGGTGCCGACGTACTGTAATTTGAGGTCCTATGATATATGAATGCTCATATTTTTTTCTAATTTGTACTAGTGAATCCAAATTAAACTCAACACTTAGGCCATTCGAAGTCAAATTTCGGTTAAAACATCACCCCACTTTGATGGACCCCTGGTAAAATGAAAATATGAAAAAACCAAAAATTAAAAAAAATAAAAATGAAGAACAAAATAAAAAATAAATAAAAAATAAAATAAAACTAAAATAAAAAGAAAGTTTATAATTAGGCTATTCAAAATTCAATCCGAAAAGCTAAACACCGATTAAAATGCTGGATGACTCTCCTTAATCACATAATTTATAATATTAATATCGACTGATGAAATTGGCATGTACATTTGCATTACAAAATGTGATAGTTTAAAATCTTCTTGTTTGCCTAAGAATAAATAGATATGCTAAAGCGGAAATTTATGTGGGTCCAAAAATTTCCGAAAAGAACATAAAAGACGTGTAAGACTGGACTAAAATTTGAGTATCTATACGATACTTTCCGAAAAAGTAAAGCAAAAATAGTTATATCTATTCAATAATCCTCTGAAAACATTTTGCTGCCAAAATTCTTGCGATCTAGTGATCGAGTCTGCATATTTAAAATTATAAGAGTTTTGGTTGTAAAAATTGTACAAGAGATGCTTATTTTGGATGAGTATGATATATAATTTCGTTTTCTCGCTTCTCAATTTTATAAGAAGAATGTAATGTGAACTACGGATCAATTTTGTCTGACCTAATTAGCAATTCAACTAGAATCATTAGACCAAATTTCAACTTGAAGTTAATTCGCAAATATTTTCGGTATCCTAAAATATTTTTTAAATCCAAAAATATTTTCTGCATCTTAAACTATTTTCTGCATCCTTAATTATTTATGGTTTAGGCTGCTAAAAATGTTTCTGCAATTTTTATTTACATTATGTGAAAAATAATTTAAGTACGCATGTATAAGTAATTGGCCGTGTCATATTGCTTAATATTAAGAAATATAATCTAGTTTTATTGTATTTTATTTCGTAATACGTTGGAGTGCGCGGTATACTATATCAATAAAACTATAATAAAATTTATTAATAAATTTTTTTCAGATAGTGATCGATAGGTAATAACACTATAATATTTAATACAAATTTTTAAATAAATGTACAGCCTTAGCAGTTCGATAGTTTTGGATAAATTTTAGCAAAGACTAGTATTACATCGCTATAAACAAGGCTATAGAGTCATTTCATTTATATAGACATGAAAAACTGTAATTTGCTACTCGTCTTTTTTCTTAAATAATAAAGGAGTAAATTTAAGTTCGTTTTTAAAGAAATGGTTCTATAGCTTTGTTTGTAGGTACTTGTCTTTGCTAAGTTTTATCCAAATATATCGAATAATTAGGGCTGTACATCTGTTTAAAATTTGTATTAATTATTATGAAATTATTACCTATCGATCGCTATCTGAATAAAACCCTTTAATAAATTTTATTATATGACCACATATTCCGCACGGGTGGCAATCAATTAATCGACAATCACTTCACCGACATAATATTTCACTGACAATTATTCACTGACAAGTTCATTTTACCAACAGTTTATTTCACCGAAGCTCATTACACCGACAAAGTAATTCTGGTCATTGACGTTAGGATCAGGGTAGAATTAGGTAGAATTAGGGCTAAAGTTAGGTGCTTTTTGAAAAAAAACTTGTCGGTGAAATGAACTTCAGTGAAACAAGCTGTCGGTAAAATGAACTTGTCGGTGAGTATTTGTCGGTGAAATGTTATGTCGGTGAAGTGATTGTCGGCGAAATAATACGAACCCTCGGCTCGGCGGCATTTCCCAATTTTGCTAACACCTATTTCTCCGACACCAATTACGCTGACAGCCATTTCACCGACACCCCACAATTCCGACAACCCCTTCCTGACAATTCATTTCCCCGACAACTTACTTCCCCGAGTCCTTTTCACCGATATCCCATTTTGCTGACAGCCACTTTCTCGACATTCCATTTTACCGACATCCTATTTCATTTCGTCGACAGCTATTTGCGAATTAACTTTCGTTTGTAACTATATATATGTCGTGCGTCAGATTAGACCCAGCCTAAATTAAATTAGGGTTAGGGTAAAATTACGGTAAAGTTAGGGGTTAGTTTAGGCCAGTTGTTGCTGATCATTTAATGCTGGTCAACTGATAGTACGTCGGATTCAATCTGACGCAAGTTTTAATCTGACGCACAACATATATATAAATAGATAACAACTGATATTAATTCATAACGAAGGCAATAGATCGATTACGATCATCTTATTTTAAATTTTTCCACGTTTTTATTACGGTTTTTTGGCTATATAGCAAATC
The DNA here is from genome assembly GCA_003550325.1 of Gigaspora rosea. Taxonomy (NCBI): domain Eukaryota; kingdom Fungi; phylum Glomeromycota; class Glomeromycetes; order Diversisporales; family Gigasporaceae; genus Gigaspora; species Gigaspora rosea. The sequence continues at coordinate 341,931 of QKWP01000330.1, forward strand.
AAAAATGACATTCTCACAGTCTGTAATAATTTGAATAATTTCCATCATTTTCTATCACATGAACAAAATGATTGATAAACAAAAATCATTTACGTAATAAAAGCTAATCTATTGAAGCTTTATTAATAGCTGTCGGCGAAATGGGTGTAGGTGAAATTGAATGTCAGTCAAATGGGATGTCGAGAAAGTGGATTCGGGGAAGTAAGCTGTCAGGGAAATGGGTTGTCAGGGAAATGTGCTGTTGGGAAAGCGGGTTGTCATTGAAATGGCCGTCGGCCAAATTGGTGTCGGATAAGTAGTTTTCGGCGAAGTTTACCGAATCCCATATCGGCGGATTCTTCAAATTAGACCTTTTAGCTGATTCCCAAATCTATAAAATTATAATTACTCAACTGTAAAGGAGGCAGGGTGAAATGACCTAAAATATCATTGTTGATTTATGTCATTTTAAAAATTAATTAAAACATCATAAAAGATAAACTAATAGTTAGTGGCACTGTAAATGGCCACTATTTCAATGGAGCATTTTCAGCCCTGAGTGGAAGACATTGTTGCAGGCATATTTCTATGGAAATGTTAACGATTAAATTTTGTTGCTACAAATAAGCGAAAATATCTATTCATTTTTCAAGCCATTCAAAAATGACATACTTGATTTAATTATTTACATTATTCTAATGTATCAGACACTTGAAATAATGGGATGCATGGCCGGAAAAATAGCTAGGTATTTTCAGCCATGGCTACAAAATTTTTCGTATATTTCAGTACATAAAAAATCTTTTTTGATTCTCTGATTACACATACTATTTATACTTTCTATACATTTTGAATAATTTAATGAAAATCTGTCGAAATTGACTTGCTAAAAATAAGCAATTTAACAGTGCTAATAATGTACTATTAAAATGAAACCTTTGTAAATATAAGGACTTTATTAGCATTTTATTTCTACAATTTAATTTTAAGCATAAATATATTTATCAATTGCTGTTCCAATAAAATATTAATATTAGTAATAAAATACAATAACAAAGGTCGAAAAATTATCATTAGTTAAGTATTTAAATTTCCTGATAATGAAATTATTTTGTAATAAATTATTAAAATTGCAAACTTAGTACTAATAATGCACTATATATTACTTATTATTGGCAAATAGTTACATGTCTAAAATTGTCAAATTTTTCATAAAAAACCATTTTTATACAATTATAGTTAAAATTTTTGGCTATCAGAGCCAATTAGAACACAATGTATATTTTTTTAAGATATCTTGTAATAACAAAAGCGGGTTCACAAGATTCAACATTAAAACTATTATAAAAACATTCAATAATCTCGACATTTAACATATTATGATAGTAACACTTTCACGACATTGGTCATGCACAATTGCAGTTGGCGATGATTATAATCCTTATAAAGTTAACAATATAAATACCGGTTAAAATTCTATTTAGAGGCATTTAGAGTGAATATATTTGGAGCTTTCAGGTGAGACCATCCCCAATTTGGAAATAATGACCTGAGTCACCCGATTGTTACACAACTGATAAACAATTTTTTTTATATGTTTTACAATACTACTTCCCGACCTATGAAATTCGCAAGTTTTTGATAATAAGAATATTAAAATTTAATAATTATGCGATAAAAATTTGTAAATTATGCGTGCGGTATATACAAAATATTCGATTTACTGATAATTATTAAAAAAAAAAACTTAAATACTTAATTATGCGATAAAAATTTGTGAATTATGCGTGCAGTATATACAAAATTTGTATTCAATTTACTGATTATTAAAAAAAACTTTTGTTTAAATACTTAATAATTATGCGATAAGAATTTGTAAATTATGCGATTTACTGATTATTAAAAAAAAACTTAAATACTGCGCACACCAAAAAACTTTCGATTTTTTCAAATACTGCGCACACCCAAAAAAACTTACAATTTTTAAATACTGCGCTCAATTAAAAAAAACCGCAACTTTTTTTTTCTTAAAGATGAATGTATTTTTTTGATGTTAAAATATTTATTTAATAAAAAAGATAATTACATAATTTTTTTTAATAAAAAAAACACTACAACTCAAAAAAAGATTTTTTTGCATTTTCTAAATTCTCTATTGTTGCTGCATCGTCGATTGCTGTTTCGGAATTATCCAAATCATCCTCAACTACGCCCCCAAAATCTTCTTCTATAAATTCATTTTCACCCAACTTTTTCCTCATACTTACCCGTAAAACATTAATATTTTTTGAAACCTAACCCCGAAGATAATCAAGACAAATCAAACATTTTAAATTACATTTTTCTAAACAATAATCGTGATAACCATGCCCACATGCAAGAACTTTTCCATTATCTGAGTAGTTAGAACAATTGGTGCGGTCACAATGCACGTAATCGCATAAGACGGTTGTAAAAGGCTTTCTTGATGTAACGAATCCTCTTGGTAAATGAAGATCCGTTATTTCATAATCTAAAGAAGGCAAATTATAAGTGTTAATATTGTCTGATGAACTAATAATAGAAGAATATAGATAGCGTCCTCGATATATCTTCTTAAACGTGTTTAAAAGTATTGTAGCACACTTTTGATAAAGTGTGTGCAATTGCTTTGGAGAATAAGGATATTTAATTGAATTCACAAAATATTGTCGAAAAGCATTGTCTCCCCAGTGCTGAAAATAAAGCATGCCTCTTTTTGCAATTGATTCGCCTTGGAAAACTTAGTTGTACGTCATCGAATTATACTGTAGATAAGCTCTACAGGACAATCGCTTAAAGAAGAAAGATTATTAGTAACCATTTCGAACATGGGATAATTTTCTTTTATCCAGTAAAAAACATCGGAGAAAAACATTAAAGGAGCACGCTTATAATTCCTTCGGTCAAATTGAAGGAAAAGATCGCTCCAACAGCGCATACAAGCCTCTTCGTAAGCTGGCCAGTTACCCTCTCGATAGTGTACCGCGTAAACTTCAAGAACTAAAGGGATTAAATTACTCAAAAAATTGGTTAGATATAAGAATTCAATATTCTTACAAGTACGACCAAATTTTGAATAAACCAAATCAGAAATATCAAGCCACGCCATGTGTATAATGTGAAGCATTAAATCAATTCGGCATGGCTGTGGCTTTTTACCAAGTTCCTTTTTTTGTCCAAATATACCTTTATAGACTTCGTTAAATAAAAACCAATTCTTCTTAAAAACGAGCTCACGACTGTTTAAAGAAACGTGAAGAGGTTCCATCATAGGTATAAATGCCGTAACATATGAAGGGATTATTTCGTTGTTAAGAAGAAGCCGATGTGCAATAGCCTTGCGAATAAAGAACTGCCCAGGCCAGTCAGCAACAATTGGAACTACGTTATTAGAAAGATATTCTTGCATCGGCTTTTGATTATACATGATTTGGAGAGCTTTCGTATAATCTTCAACACTCTTCAAGCGGCTTTTGACGAAATAGAAAAGAATAGCATTCTGTATATGTCTGTTGCTCTTCTTTTTTTCTTCCAATCTGTCATCATAGCTGTGCAATGTTAGTCTTTCTATAAGCTTATCATCAGAACACTTACCTATATATTTTTGTCTACGATCATAGTAAGAAATTCCAAGATTTACAATAAATTGTTCGTCGAGATGCTTCATAATTAGCTCATCATCAACGACTTTTGGGTTGAGTGCCCTATTCTGTGGTATAGCTGATGTGGGCATGGATTCACAATAATTGTTGCCATGTGTGCTGCCCAAGATGTGCTGGTAGTATCGGGTTGTCGGTTAACATGAATATTATGATAATCATCAATATTCAATATGAAAGCATTTTCAGAACAATTCTCAAGAACTTTCTCTATATATTCTTCATGCACCTCCGAAATTTGTTTCTTTCGACGATCTACTGCTCTTGCAGTTGTAGTTATTCCAAGATTTGCTAGAGTATTCAGACCTTCATTGCTTGTACCACAGAATCTAAATAATATGCCAAATCAAACTTAAAAGAATTAATTTTAGAATTCTTTAACGACACTAGAAGATAACATAAAAACACCATCAATTTTTTCATATGCCCGATTGTTTTCTCACAACGTTCAAATGGCCGAGCTAATAAATAAAGCTGGTTAAAAAAATCCTTTAAGCTTGTATCAGTTTGTGTTAGTAATTCTCGCATTTCATCAAAAGAATATATAGGTCCTTCTTTTTGCACATATTCTCTTTCATAAAAAATTCTTTACATCGTCTGATAACCCCAACAAGATTAATCATACCTTCCTCGTCGTTTATGGCCTCAACTTCCTCTTCCATTATAGTTTCCATGTCTCCCAATTCTATGCCTTCTTTAATTTTAGCTTCTATTTCTTTTCTAATTATGTCTTCTATATCAATTACTTCTACACCGCCTACGGCTACATTTGCTACAGGCTCGGCTACAACTTCACTGGCTTCAACTTCAACCAAGACTTTCACCCGTTTGGCTTTTCTTAACTGATTCTCTACAAAATTCATATAACATGTGTTGCATAATTTGTTACCTTTTACCCAGGTTGCCTTGATCAAACCATTAGCTTCAGCTTCCTCCCATTTATTTCCTGCTAACGAACGAAACTGACGGGATTTAGTAGTTTTACATTCCATACACTTCTTAATTTCAGACATATTTGTTGTTAAGTAAATTAAACTAAGATCAACTGAATCTACTTGAATTAACCGCTTTTGTTAAAATATAGTGCGAAAACTTCAAGTTCACTTAGTTCGATTTGTCACGTTTGTTAAAAGGATAGGTTACCCGAAGCCCCTAAAAATGTAAAAAAGTGTCGTAAAACCTATAAAAAAATTTTTATGCTTGTGTAACCATATCGGAATTTTTACCTAATTTGGGACGGTCTCACCTGAAATTTGGAGCTACTATACTATTTATATATTCTTTAAACAAGCCTTCTTTTTTTTTGTATCGGAGGCACGGATTATACGCTAATTTAGCAAACTGATAAAATTCACACAAGAAAATATAATTGTGGTAACCTAGCTATAATCGGGAATGAGAACAAGTCAAGATTTATTGATAAAAATTATGTATTTTTAGTACATATAAGAACGATTGGAGGTATGATCAATTTAATAATAATATAAGGAAAAATGATTCTAACTGTGGAGTAAAAGTCGACGAACTTAATAAATCTAATAAATACGACAGAATTCGATGAAAATTTTTTGGTGCGGATAGATCAATACTATATATAAAATTTTTTCACGATGATCTTTTTCTAAAAGGAAATGTGGTGGGTCACAAGTATAGCAAGACTCAAACCAATAAGCATGCATGCACATGCACAAACTTAATTTTAAAAGGCAATGATCAGAGGTAGATCGTGTGAATGCATCCACTTATTTGCGCGGGTAATACAAGCTCCTGGAGAGGAAATAGCCAATCGGAGAGTGCAAATTTTGACTATTCCGGATCAGCCCGACGAAAAATTCGAACACGCGTAAAAGAAGAAAAAAGCGAAAATACGCAAAAACAAATGTTTAAATCGATCTTAGTGCACTAATTAAAAATGACGGGAATGAAATTTTACTTATATTAAGCATCACTCTAACCCTATAGCCTCCAACGTTAAGGCCCTAACCCTAAATTTTTATCTCACGCATTTAGTTTATTTATTCCTTTTTGGTTTGTGTTACCCGCGCAAATAAGTAAAATGCGTGTGAATGCGCAGAATTGATGATCCCCATGTATTACAGCATTACTAACGTTAAAGTAAAACATTACCAATCATAGTAATTTTTCGAGTTTGGATTTTTTGGCAACGTATCACAACTTTTTTAGATATAAATCCAACGTACAGACGTACAGTACAATACGTACTTTTTATTAATTTTCCAACATGATAACATTGCCGAACGAATGCTACTATGAAATATTTAATAACCTCCGGCATAACGATAACTATAAAGATTTATATTCATGTGCACTTGTAAACCGTCAATGGTGTAGAATTATTATACCAATTTTGTGGAGCGAACCAAGTAGCCATTTTCGTGATACAAGTCTTATAAGAATATGTCTTTTAACATTAAATGTTGAAGAGCAATCTTTTTTAATTCCTTTCAATATTAGCCTTCCAAGTCACTCAGAACCATTATTTGAATATACAAGTTATATTACTTCTGTTAATGAGTTATTATTTGATGGAATTAAAAATTGGCTTCATTATAATATATATAGTCGTGAGCTTGAAAATCCTGTTAAACATGCTTTAATTACAATGCTTCTACGAACTGGCAAAAATCTTAAATATTTCCATCTTGATGAAATTATTTTAGTCCAATAATACATGAACGTTTTAATAAGAATTCCATTGTAAATTCTTTAGCTTTCGTACCTTGTCATGACATCAGTGATGATCTTAATTCTAAGGCAATAGATGGATTAGCAAATATTCTTTCTATTTTAACTTATTTTGAATATTAGATGTATTAAATTTGGGATTAAAAGAATGAAAATACTATTAGAAGCACTTGATAAAAACACTTTTCTAAATTCATTAGCTTTATTTAATAATCGGATCGATACTGAAGAGGGAAAAATGTTATCGAAGTTTCTTTGCAAAAACACTACGCTAACTTCTTTGAATATTAGTTTTAATCGACTTGGATCAGAAGTAGCAAAAATATTAGCAGACATACTTTGCAAGAATACTACGTTGACCACTCTGAATCTTTATGTAAATAAAATTGGATCAGAAGGAGGAGAAGCGTTAGCAAATGCACTTTGTAAGAACACAACGCTAACATTTTTGAGTCTTAGCTCAAATAAACTCGGATCGGAAGGAGGAAAAGCGATAGCAGATGCACTTTGCAAAAACTCCACGCTGACTTCTTTGGATCTACAATATAATAATATTGAATACGAAGGAGGAAAAGCATTAGCAAGTGCACTTTGTACGAACACCACACTGACTTCTTTAAATATTGGAAATAATAAACTTGGATCGGAAGGGGGAAAAGCGTTGGCAGATGCACTTTGTAATAACACTTCACTAACTTATTTAAATCTTCAATATAATGATCTTGAATTAAATGGAGGATACGCATTAATAGAAGCACTTTGCAAGAATACTACGTTAAAAAAATTAGATATTCAAGGCAATAATTTTGGAAGAGGAGAAGAAATAGTAGATGCATTTTGCAAGGAAATCACATTAACTTCTTTGGATCTTTGTTCAAATAGACTTGGATCAGAAGAAGGAAAAATTTTAGCAGTTGTACTTTGCAAGATTACCACGCTCACTTCTCTAAATCTTTACGATAATAAACTTGGATCAGAAGGAGGAAAAGCATTAGCTGATGCACTTTGCATGAATTCTACGTTGACATCTTTGAATCTTTTTTCTAATATTCTTGGATCAGAAGGAGGAAAAGCATTAGCAAATGCACTTTGCATAAACACTACCTTAATCTCATTAAATATTGGTAATAATAATCTTGGATTAGGGGGAGGAAAAGCGTTAGCAGATGCACTTTGCAAGAACTCTACGTTAAAAGATTTGAATCTTAATAGTAATTGGACAGAAAATCTTGATAATAATAATCATGGATCAGAAGTAGGAAAAGCATTAGCAGATGCACTTTGCAAAAACTCCACACTGATTTCTTTGGAACTTTACAATAATACACTTGGATTAGAAGGAGGAAAAACATTAGCAGATGCACTTTGCAAAAACTCCACGCTGACTTCTTTGAATCTACAATATAATAAACTTGGATCTGCAGGAGGAAAAACATTAGCAAATGCACTTTGTAAGAACTCTACGTTGACTTCTTTGAATCTTCAATATAATAAACTCGCATCGAAAGGAGGAAAAGCATTAGCAGATGCACTTTGCGAGAACTCTACATTGAAAGATTTGAATATTAGTGAAAATAATCTTGGACCAGAAGGAGGAAAAGCATTAGCAAATGCACTTTGCAAGAACTTCATGCTAAAATATTTGGATCTTAAATGGAATAATATTGGATCAGAAGGAGGAAAAGCATTAGCGAATGCGCTTTGTAAGAACTCTTCACTGACTTCTTTGAATCTTGAAAATAATAAGCTTGGATCAGAAGGAGGAAAAGCATTAGCAGTTGCATTTACATGAACTCCACGCTGACTTCTTTGAATATTTCTTTTAATAATAAAATTGGGTTTAAATTAATTACAAATAATCCAAATCTTAAAATATATCAAAATTAGGATAAAAATAGAAAGACAATTATTATTTATTCACTAATGTATGCCTTATAAACCATTTTTAATCGTTATATTCCGATTTTAATAAGATATTTTATTAACAGTTAATATTCCAGTTATTTTCTGTACAAAATTTGTTATTAAAAATATAATGAATTTTCAACCGACTATAACATATGGCTATATAAATATCAAAATACATTATAAACATAGCTTGAAAGGTGGTTTTAAATACGAATAGAAAGACAATGTATTAATAGTTGTACTTAAAATGCTTTATAATTTATACAATTATGGACGAAAAAGCTATTAAAGATTTTATTAAATAAGTATATTACATAAGTTTCTTATAATTGGAAAATTTCAAGTGGATCCAGTTTTTTAAACTAATATTTTTGTCGTTTTTTATGATAAATTGTATCTTCCTAAGTAAGTATAATTTCGCAAAAAATAAAAAAATCATTACTTTATAGGCCTTATTCAGGCTACAAAAGTAATGGATTTTTTTATTGCCAATTCTGAATATTATATTTATCAAAGAGTTGCGATATTGGATGACGATTTGCACCATATGGCCAAGTTGATTCTCGTTCTTGCAATACCTGACCAACTCATTTTTAACCCCTTTTTCGTCTTTTTGTCACGGTCACAAAAATTTGGAGATTTCTGAAATAAACCGTTGTGCATAAATTTATTAAAATTCTTAATGCATCCTTGTCTACTAGCTTCAAAAATATTAGTAATATTCAAAATCTTAATTAAATTCTCTTGCTTGTATCTGAATACATAGCCAATAAATTCTATATTATTAATCAAAATTGAAATCGAATTAAATATTCGCAATTCGCAATAATTTTCATGAATATATATTAAAATAATATAATTATTCATTAAAATAAATATTTTAATGATAAAAACTTTTCGGATTTAAATATTAAAAATAGTTTTTTTTTTAAAAAATTACGGTTTAATCCAGGTGTTTCAACAACTACTTCAGATGTGTCATAACAATCTTCTTTAGCCTTACATTTTATTGCATAGACATTAATGATGATGGCAAAATAAGTCTATAAAAATCAAAATTTTTAAATTTGTTATGTTAATTTTTGTCATCTCATTCTAATTAAATTTCAAGAAAAAAATATAAAAATAAAAATATACTGTAAGAATGATAAAAACCCTTATAAAGATAATTGATAATAACACAGTAATTTATGTAATATTAGAAGCGCGAACTGATTCATTTTCATGGACATGACTCTGGATGTAATTTGGTTTACAAAAGTTTATGTGGTCACTTTTATACGAAGCAAAAATAAGAATAATAAAAATAAAATTAAGGCATCTGAACATCAAGAGGGCATAAACAAATCGAACATAGAGCCTTAAAACATATGCAGTTTCCTGTATAATTAAAAATCATATTATAAGGTAAATGGGGGTATTGTGGCCAAGTGACATATCTTGTGATCTAGTGATCGGTATTGGATAAATTTAATACCATTCGATTCGTCTCATCAGACAAATTGAATGGTAAAAATTCGCCCAATTCCGATTACTAGATCACAAGATATCATCATTTATGCAAAATATAAGTTTTTGCGCATATTTAAATTTATTATTAAGGGAATATAAATTTGTCGAACCCGCGACATGCGCACCTGATTCTGACAATCAAATCGCACGATATTGTAGACAAAAAATTTTGTTTTTCATATGGGCCAATTTGTTGCCTTACGATAATATCACATATGTGACAATTGGTTGTTTAATGTATGTAAAAACATACACATGTACACAACTTGTACACATATCTGATATTTGATATCAGATAATGGATAAACAGATATTATGAGAATTAATCGCCTGAAAGATTCAAAATTTTAAAAAAAATTTATTTGGAAGACATTACTTTATACTAATGACTTTGAAAACTTTTACTTTGTAGTGAATATTTCAAAATACCATTTCATACTGCAATAAATATTTTTCTGGAACATAATTTCAAGATAAAACTTTAAAGAACACTTTCAAAACACCTTATAAAGAATATTTTTATTCAAAATAACAATGATCCCCGTGTTTGATACAAGTAAAAGGTTTGTACACAAATGACTTAAAAATTTTGTATGAATAACCTAAATATTTTAAATAAAATAACAATATTTTTTTCAGCGATCTTGCCTTTTTATTACGAACAGCGCAGTCTTAGCTGCCTTGTACAAGTACAAAATATGACTACTAACGTTCTATGTAAAAAAGACTCTCCAAGCGATAACTAAGTTACCTGCCCAAAGTGATCCGCCATACCAACTATTCATCTCAATCCGGTCTCAGAATTTACCTTCTGATTTTATTCCATCAATCACTTACTGGTGTTGGATGCCATATCAAGACCACCTTTTTTTTCTTAAAATTTTAACTTCTTCACAAAGAGTACATAAAGAAAAATGGGGAAAGATAAAAGCAAAAACAAAAAAAAAATGACAAAATATAAAAGGAAAAAAACAAAAAATGTGAAAAAAGGAAAAACGAAAGAAAAGAAAAAAAAACAGAAAAAGAAAAAAAAAGAAAGAAAACAAAATAAATCTAGATAGGTATAGNAAAACGAAAGAAAAGAAAAAAAAACAGAAAAAGAAAAAAAAAGAAAGAAAACAAAATAAATCTAGATAGGTATAGTCAAAGTCTATACTAAACTTGTAAAAATTATACAGCACAGTCTATACAATCTTAGTGCTGTTTTACAATGAAGAATGTAACTATGTAACCTACATCTTCTACAAGGTCAAGATCCACCAAGAGAAATTTTATTTAATCCCATCCGTCCAACATTAGTCCTTCACCAAAAGCACATGGTCACCTGGCAGCAATGTGAGCACGTGACTTCTCCTAACTTCATGCACTAGAGTTTCTATTCTCGGATGTAAACAATATTGATCTTCTGGAGGGGGTAAGCCGAAATCACTACTTTTTGGAAAAATTTTTGAAAAAACTGAGTGGGAGGCTGATACACAAGTTTCACTTGTAGAGAGGAAGAAGTGTGGGTTCTTCTTTATCAACTTCATATGCCCTTACTTTCACCTTATGGTGGATACCCCAGGAAGACTCTTCCTACTACTGGTGAGTAATAAACTTTAAACTTGTTAGCAGACAGTCTATTAACTTTGTCTCTAAATGACAAGTGCCATAAAGTGGTGAGTGATAAACTCTAAGGCTACTAGCAAGATAGTCAATTAACTCTATTCCTAAATAATAGATGCCGCCGTAGGACCTATATAAGTATGTCTTCAACCCTATGAGAAATTACAGCATGGAATAATACTGAAATACACGGAAAAGTTTGAATACGTGACCACACAAACCTGCACGTAAATATACACAGGACAATGCACAGGAAAGCAAGTTCATGGCACGTAAAAGGGCGCAAATTCTGTGCAATGCTGCATGTACTTACTTGCAATTTTATGTGTTTTCTCGTGCATTGTCTCGTGCATATTTACATGAAGGTAACATATAATAGCATATATCCATACATATATACATAATAACATATATCGTATATGCATTATTTTATTAACTAAATTTTATTATTTTATTAACAAAATTTTATAAGTTTTATTAACTAAATTTTGTATTTTATTAAATAACTTAATTATTTAATTATTTTATTAATTAAATTTTATAATACAAATAGTTTAATTTAATAATTTACATGCGAATAAGAAAATACTTCTAATTACTAAAACTACCGACTTTAAAAA
>QKWP01000331.1:0-55763 GCA_003550325.1 Gigaspora rosea
CTATATATTTTATTAATAATAGTTATAGTATATATTACACATGTAAAAGATATTGACCGTTACATTTGTAAAATTTCAAAAAGTATAAAAGCGGCCGATATGGACCTCAAGTTCAACATCGAGTCTTCATACTCTTTCAATAATAAAAACAATTATTAACTACACAAATCAAACAGTTATTAGTATCCTCATATACTTTTAATTGTAGCCTCTTTCGTAATTGCAAATTGCCTTAAATCTTTGTTAAGTTTTCTTAAAAAACGCCATATCGATTTAGATATACCACAGTAACAAAGTTTGAGGTTACACAAAGTGTTCACTGTCTAAAATCGCTCTAGTTATCTAATATCTTTGAAGAAGTGGATATAGAATAACACTAGTCAAATTCAGCCAAATTTTTTTTATTTTAATTATATACTTATGCTTATATAATTAAAATAAAAAAAATTTGGCTGAATTTGACTAGGTAAGCGCTAAGTAATCTTTATTCAAATTTTAGGCGCCTATTAACAAAAAGCTGTGGCCAAAATTTTTTTTAGCTTTTAATCAACAACTAGTGGTCGTACCCTAGGGTACAATAACTAGTTAACTGTTAGGCTATCCAGATACCCGAATTATAAAACTGATAAACAGATAAATTATTGAGGTATCCAGTTAATTTAAGATATAATATAGATAATATAGGGTAAAATACAATTATAATAAAAATTTTAATTTGCGTATTATTTATATACTAGCATCACTTGGTGTAAAACTTGTTTACATCATAAATTTAATATATTTTAAATATGAACATGATTTTAATATTTTGTTTGTTTATTATATTTATTTAATAGGTGATATAAATCAATTACACTTTAAACTTATACTGGCTTTCAGTTTTTTGTAAGTATAATAATAATTATTATATAATATATATGAATACTGTAAGTACTTACTTTATGTTTTTATTACATCCTTTACACAGTACAGAATACTATTATTGTTCCACATTATTTCTGAATTGACATGTGTTCTTTCTCGATTTTCATCTTGTATGCAGATCATATAATAAATTACTGATAATAATTACTTATTGTTCCACATCATTTCTAAATTGATATGTGTTCTTTCTCGATTTTCATCTTGTATGCAGATCATGTAATAAATTACTGATAATAATTACTTATTGTTACACATCATTTCTGAATTTAATTCTGAATGAACACGCGTTCTTTCTCGATTTTCATCAATTGTGAAATGCACAGCAATGTAATAAATTACTGATAATAATTACGTATTAATAATTACATTGATTTTTTTCATTAATATATATAAAGATTATTCTTTTATTGTTTCGTCATTATTTTTTTGTATTGGCATAATAGAAGAACTTCTCATGCCTAAACAAAATAGGAATAACTTGGGAATGCAAGTTTTTTATGTCGAAAAAGATAAATTTATGTTTGTTTATAAAAAAATTTAGTAATTATCTTCTAGACATGACACCCGACCAGATTCCTGCCATTGCTGAAAAAAAATGTGGATGTGTTCTATGCAGTGAATGTAAAAATTATTAATTACATTGTTAAATATATATGAATATTAGAACTATTCTTTTAATATATGAAAAGTTAGCATTTAACATTTAGACGAGCATATAGTGATTCATTTTTATTCGTTTTTATTAATTTATTTATTTATTTTCTAATTTTTTTTACTTTATTATTATAGAGTTATTTTATTTGATTTATGCATTAAAACTGTATATATAAATCAACAATCATATAAATATCTTATCCGGATATAACCGTTATCCTTTTATTTGAATAGGATATAAAACCAGTTATTAAATTTTGTTAAAGGTTACAACCTTTCGGATAAAAAGGTATTCAGGTACGAGCACTATCAACAACCAACTATTCAAATTCGATCAAAAATTTTTTTATTTTAATTCTATGTGCCCACAGAATTAAAATAAAAAATTTCATCAAATTTGGATGCTTTGGTTGTCAAGTAATCCTTGTTTAAAGCTAAAAGAACGAAAAATTCACCTGATTTTTGAAGATATTTTAAGTGTTTTTAAAACTTTGGCGATGAGTATCAACAAATACTAAACCACATTCAAATAAACTTTTTATATTTTAATTCTACAAGACTATATAATTAAAATAAAAAAAACCTTGTCAAATTTGATTAAATATTCATTGAGAAAACATCGTTAGAAGTTTTAAAAAACTTTAGAATTTATTAATAGGATCTTCAATATTTGTATAACACAAATGATTGGCAACATGCTTAACCTGGCACACAATTCAGATGTGCAATTATTATACATAGGATCTGCATAAAAATTTTGCAGAGGATCAGGTGTAATGTGAAATGAAACAGCTGGCTTTTTCAAAAATTGTCTATAACGCAAAATTTAGCTTACAAAACCACCTTATGCGTCTTAACAAAAAATTTCTTGCTGCATAATTACCTCTCTGGAATAGCAAAATTTTGCTATATATAAGGGATATTAAGGCTCTTGTTAACATAGTCCGAATGTTCACCCTTACCCTAATATCGAAAGTTAACTTTTTAATCAAAAAATGCAATGACACGCTGTGATTTTTTTTGCCCAAAAGAATTTTAGTGCATTTCAACATATGTCTGCAGAATTTTATATGGTTCCTATGTATAATCAATTAATTATTATCAGTAATCGGATCCTATTGTTTTCACGACAACTACTTTTCCTTCAATGTCAAAATTCTGACAAGTTGGTTAGGTTTAGGGTTAGTTCTGTCAATTTTTGTCAGAATTTTATTTTTTGGTAAAGTATTGTCAGGAAAATGATAGGGACCCATGTATTGTATTGTTTTTAAAAGATATTGTGATTAATGTTATACTTATAGAGCTTTTTGTTTAAGCCTAAATCAGATGCCACACAATTTATCGAAGGCAATGAAGATATAATGCAAGTTTCTATAAGCTATGTGCTAAAAAATGTGGACGTCAATTAGATCGAAGAAACCTGGGCTATTCGCACTATTACATCTTCAAAATTCTGTCATTTTGTTATTTTTCTTTCCAATAAGACTTATGTGTATTCTTGCTTAGGGCTTGTAAGTCGTGGAATAATAGTTTGTCGCCACTTTTTTCAGGTGATGCTATGTAGCCCAGTAGCTATATTCCATATTACATATATTCACAAAAGATGGTATAATGATATTGATGACAATTTACAAGAAGAACCCTATTATATTACCACATAATTTAGTGAAATCCATTCTCAATACCAACCTGTGGAGCAAATGAGTTGTAATACAAATAAATTGTTTACACCTCTGGCTGATCTTCAAAGTGAAAGAAAAGAAGTTATTACTGAGCGAAAAATGTATGGAGAGTTGTGGGAAGTAGCATGAGACATTACACAAAAGGCTGTTCAATTTCGGTAACATGATGTTCTTAAGAAACTACAGAATTTATTAACTGAAATACAAGAGGATGTGTTAGCAAATGACTCTAATAGTGATGGTGAAGAGACATACAGTGATAGCAATAATAAGGACAATGAAAATGATAAAGAAAATGAACTATTAGCTAAAGTATCTCTTCAAAACCCCAAAAGGCGTAAACCGAAAGAATGCCCCAAGAGTTCTAAACGAATTAAACAATTAGAAGAATTGAAGCTAGCTAAGCGCCAAAATCAGTGTGGGAATTGCGGAGAGTATGGACACTATAGGCCTAGATGTTCAAAGAAGTAATTAGATAGTAGAGTGTAGGTTTTAATAAGTCATTTATGTAATGATTTGATTTTTTCAATAAAATACCAGTTATGGTAATAAGATAGCAAATGTAATCTTGCGATAATATATTGGAATCAAATTTGAATTTGTGCCAAATCAAATTTTCAAAGATAAGGATTAGGGTGAATATTAGCAGCACTATAATTACCTTGATCTAGTGCAAGTTCTAATTCGACGTACAACAGATATATGTTGTGTGTCATTTCGCTTTGTATATTATTTACAAATCTTAATCACTAAATATGAATTATTTATCTACAAAAATCAAAGTTAACACAATTTTTTTGTGGGTTATGGGTATCAAAGTATGATTCCTGAGAAATTGGATAGCATTCAATCATGCAATTTATTTGGATGCCATTCCAGCGGGTTGTTCAAATTACTTGTCATCAAAATTTTGGGCAGGGTGGAAGGAAGGATCGATATAATCAGACGAAAATTGGGTTCATAGAAAAGACAAATTTAAGTCTCATCACTTACATTTACTTACTAATATATATCGATCCATTATCTCAATACTTATATACTTGCTTACTAATACTGATCTTACTAACTGATTATACTTATATCACATCATTGATTGTATTGTTAATTACCTCTTTCTTACGATTTTTACAGTTCTATCCCAAATTTTCTGGTCAGATGCGTCGAATCTAGGTTAGCGTTTAGCTCTAGTTGTTAGCAGGTTCTATAGCAAAATTATCAGCTAGGCATTTTTTACTTAGTAGAATTTTTTATGATCTTGGAGCAAAATGATCAATTTCGATCCATCTGATCACGATTCCAATGCACCCTGACGCATCCCAACCCAGAATTTTGGGGACCCCCATATGAATTCTTTCAATTGAAGAGTGGTAGAAAATTTTGGGCAAAATCTGCCTTGATACTTACGTATCGAGTAGCTATTAAAGTATCTTCCTTTTACAATAGGATTACTGGATTTGTAAACCAGTACAGTTCATTTTTACAAATGGAATTGCCCCAGGTAACTATATATAAGCTGTAATTACCAAGTACAATCTATATATTGGTTATATCAGGTAAGTTATCTATTTATTCTAACTGCTACTAACTATAGTAGTTGACTAATTACCATAACTTACACTATTTGCACTAATTCCATGCATTTTATACAAACGAACCAATGATTTATCATGTGCGTTGGGCTCTGGACCAAAAGTCTGCTTTACTGGACTTATAAACTGGACTACTGGACTTATAAGTCCAATGGACTATTTATAAGTCCAGTTCCAGTTCAATTTTACTGGACTTATAAGCGAGCCCAACACTGAATGGACCAGTAATTTGTTTAACAGCTTCATATGAGTTTTGGTGCTTATGATATTAATCTGTAAAGAAATCGTTAGTTTGTGGTAAATATTCATCACCTACATGTCAAATGATTTATGTGACCCCTAAGATTCTGTAATTTGCATTATGACTACAAATGATTTTGATTTTTGTGTATAATATGAATTTATATGCAATTGTTTAATAAATCCTATAAATAATTTCAATTTCTACGTTTCCTTAATATGAAGATTCAACTTGTACAATACTAAAAACTATTTAGCACTTTATAATTTTGTGCTGACCATTGTGACCTACCATATACAGTTGTGTAATGTTTGTTATATGTTATATATAACGTAAAAATCATTTCATTTTTGGTTGTTGTGTTTCTTTTAATGCAGAGATTGACATAAAAAATTTCCTCGCAACACCCAAAAAAGGGGATCCTTAAAGCCGAGCAGATCAATTAAACTAACGATCCAGGGTCATGCATGTCAATTGACCACTATAATTAGTAGACCAATCAAAACAAATAACAGAATATGCTATACGATAATTAATATTGTTATTATTAGAAGTTTAGAACACTTTGAGCTATTTTTTGTCTTGCTTTTAAGCTTTTTTTTTGCGCTTAAAGCTTTTTTTTGTGCTTAAGTTTTTTCTTGCACTTAAAGTTTTTTTTTGCACTTAAAGTTTTTTTTTGCACTTAAAGTTTTTTTTTGCACTAAAGTTTTTTTTGCACCTAAAAGTTTTTTTCGCACTTAAAGTTTTTTTTTATACTTAGTTTTTTTTTGCACTTAAAAGCTGTGCTTAAAACTTTTTTGTCTAGAAGTGTTTTTAAAATTTTTGATTAAATTTTTTTGAATCTCAACGTGATATTTCTTTTTTTTGTACAAAACTTTTTTATAAAAAGTTTTTGCATAATTTTTTTTTTAAAAAATTTAAAAATCATACAATACTTCTACAAATTTTTTATTAATAATGTCAGGCTTACGTGAACATTATTTTAATGTTAATAATTCATTTGAGCTTCCTGTTGAAGAATTTGAAAAACAATGGGCTTTTGTTAACAACTTCTGGACAAAGTTTAATGGTTATAAGCAAAAAAATGGTGATGAATAGAAAACTTACGTGTGTCAGCTTACAAAACCAAGGGAATCAAGTGAAAGAAAAGAAGATGTCCCTTCTGAAAAGCTTTGTATAACTTGGAAGTGACCTCCAATTGAATGTAAAGCCAAGATAAAGATAACTTGGTTTTTTGTCACAAAAATTGTTCATGTTGAATGAGTAAATAGCACTCCAGACCATAGTCATACAATTGATGATGTTGATATGCGAAAGTGCTCAAAATTCATTAAAGAGTTAGTAAGTGAAGAAGCAGTCAAGGGTTATTACTCCTAGCAATTGCAAGTATTGCTCGAAATGAAGCTAAGAAAGTGTATGAAAACTCAGGTATAGAATATCTCAAGACGCAGAATGTTACAAACATTAAATTTAACTTGTGGGCTCGATGAATTCACATCTTATTGGTAAATCTAATGTAAAAGCTGATATTGTTGAAATACTAAAATTCTTAACCGAAAAAACTATTATATAGAACGATTTTTTGTTCAAAAATCTTACTATGGATTTTGTTTCGCAAATTCAGAGCAATTAGAAAGTCTAATGCAACTTGGTTGACTAATTCTTATAGATTCGACACATAATACTAATAAGCATGGATGGCGATTGTTCATATTATATGTTTGTGATGACTCTGGTTGTTGGAATGTAGGAGTGCATTTTTATGTTAGTAATGAGAATAGTGAAACAGTAATATCAGCATTAAAGATTATTCGAAAGTTTGCCCCTTACTGGAACCCACGATATATGCTTCTTGATCTGAGTAGTATAGAAGCTAATAGTATTGAGGCAGCCTTTCCAGGTTCTCAAGCTGGAGAGCAAAAGTATAGCATTCTTCTTTGCACAGTTCATGTTATACGCACATGGATAAAAAATATATATCACAGATCAACTCTTGACCAAATAACCCATGCAATGCATAAAAGAACCAAGGTTGGATGTGAAAGTGTCATTCAAGATGCTATAAATAACTGCCCTGTTCTAGCAGTTGTTAAATATATCACCAGGAATTATTTAAAAAATTCTCATAAATGGGCTCTTTGGGCCCGACAACACTCACCCCTTTTTCTTCAGGTTACATCAACAAATCCCCTTGAATCTTATCACAGTGAGCTCAAAAAAAAAAGCTCGAAAACACATAGTCTAATTGGCATGTATTTTTTATTTATTAGGATTCTAAAGTGTAGTAACTCAAAATATCAAGACTAAACAATGTTAATTAAATAAGAACGTGAAAAAATAATAAATGTAAGGCATTCATTACGTGTCTTCAAAATCCACTAAGGTTCATTTCAAAGACTTCTGTAATGAGCGATCCTGGTAGAATTTCCAAGCTAACTATCATTAAAGTGGAATTGGATCAGATTAAAATAAATGATAAATGCAAGGCATTATTTCATTACCAAATGTCATTGCCAAAGTGAATTTGAGCCAAAAGTATCAGCTGCGAAAATATTCAAACTAGATAAAGTAATTTTGTTTGAATATTCAAGACTTAGAGCATTTATTAAAGTTAATCTTTATAATAAGAGTTCCAGCAAAAATGATAATAAGGCTAAACTATGGACGATATGTGCAAAATACAAACATAAGACTGAAGAAAAGATAAAAGTCATTGAAGGGCAAGTAACTTTTTTTAAACTAATTTTAGTTCTTTTAATTAATAATGCACCTTACAGCTTAAACCTCGTGATCTTATAACTATCTATAGTTTATGCAAGTATTCATTTATTATCAAACAAATCTGCTGAGATAGGGAATGCAGGAAGAACATTTAATTTTGTTCATGGATTTTGATCTTTAAAGGACATATATAAGGCATCAACTACTGTGAATTAAGTAATTCTGACAGAATGTTTCAAGCTCCTATTATCTATGTGAGACAGGAATCAAAAAGACGAATATAAGAGCACTAAATTTGTGGTCCCACAAATTACTCGGTTCTCGTAATTTCTAAAAGGATAAATATTAAGCACCTACCAAAAGTTTGTGATAAAAAATCTTAATAGAACGTTTTATTTGTCATTTAAATGAAATTAGAGTTGAAAAAGTAAACATTTATCTGCTAATATGGCTTATATAGCATTAAGTAAAGCAATTATGCATTATTTTAAATTAACTTAGATGACTCTATTGAAATTTTTAAACTGCCATTTGTTACACTTATGGAATTGGCATAGAGAAGAAGAATAAAGCCAATGAAGATTATTGGAATAAATAAGTTATTTATTAATTTTCATAAATTTTATAGCTGATTTAATTATAAATTTGTAGAATTAACACATTGTTATCTAAATGTAATTAGAGTTGGAATGATGAACATAAAGTAATCACTTATTCACTAAAACAAGAATTTTAATGGGAACTTTTAAGTTGTATTTGTTACAATTACGAAACCAGTATTAAAAAAGATAAATCAGAATATCATTATTAGATGGTCTTCGTAAAATACATGATAGTTAAGTGGAAATGAAGGTTTTGATAATTGCATAAATGAATCTAAAATTATGCATTTGAACATTATCGAAAAGGTTCCTCTTCAAAAAATTGGTTATAGTACGCCAACAAGCATCCCTTGAAAAAGAAAGTTTAAAAAAAAAAAGATTGATGATGAATTTTCAACAATATGGTTAGATAGTATAAGAATTTTGAAAATACAAGTGGTTACTATCATATAGATTAGCATTCAAAACTTTCCCTGATCTTATAATTCATTAGACTTTATGAACGAGGTAAGCTAATACCTTACTAGTATCTCTTAATTAGTAACGTGCTTTTATATTTATTTATATGTTAAATTGCCAATCGGAAAACAATTTCAAATGCAGTAAACGAATGAGATTGCTTTTATAATATATAGGCTACCTCAAAACATGTCTACAAATGAATATATGCTAGTACTTGATAAATTTTGTTTTAAAAGAACTAATGGAAAACACATATATCGTAAACAACATCACTTCAAAGTCCTGGTGCAAGGCATGTAGCCTCTAAAAACAGTTCAAGGATGGACAAGTAGAGATTGATAGATTAAATAACTTTTAAAAGGTTGGCGAGATTTGCAATAGGTGGTTGAAGATGGTGTATGAGTTATTTCACTTGAGAAATATGAATGGTTATGCACAATCTTTCTTGAATCATTAGATTTTTTTAAGTGAAGTATGTTAAATCCTTACTATTATTATTATATATTATTTTAATTAGCTTACATTTTGAAGATTAAAGCAGGATTTAATGACTTGGTCAAGTCATAAGAACCAAAAATTAACATTGTCTGGTCTATTTGAAATCAGGTTATAGTTAGGGTAAGAAATAGTTTGATTTATAGGTTTTTTGCATTTCTTAATTTTACATTGTCTATTTTTACTGATTAATATAATATGCTTTATTTTAAAGATTTTTATATTATTCTATTTATCATTCTCAATAATATAATGCAAGCGGTATGTTGCATTAAATATTTATTTTAAAAATGTAGAGAAAAAAACTTTTTTATATATAATTTGCGAATAGACCGTTCATAATAATTTTTTTTTAAATAGCAATAATATTAATAACGGATTTAATTTTGATTATTTTATTGTAGGTGCGTGTATAAAGATATTCGAACTTGATAGTAAAAAAGATATTGATACAAAAGTAACCACGGCTAATTTTCGGATTAAAAAGATTTCAATCGCTAATATAAGACCTGAACTCCTTATTGAAATCCAAAAATTTCACTTTTCTATTCAAAAACTTATTGCGAAAAAAGCGCATGCAGTTTCAAAAAGATTGCAAAAAGGGAAGAAGTTGCCCAATCTTATAACAGCTCAATGTTCTTGCAAATTTTTTACCCATTATATGTTACCTGCCGCCATATCTTTCATGAACAACTTTGTGGCGATTCCAGTATTTTGATATCAGAAGTGTGGGACTGCTTTCAACAAACCTTTAATGAAAGTAGTTTGGAAGTATATCAGTCACGCGCGTTAGTGGAAGTACCACCAATTCAACGGTCGGATGCTGAAAAAAATGCTGAAAAAAGTTAGCGAATTATAAATGAACTGTTCGAAAGAACTAAAGATCAATATTATCGGTTGGCTGAGAAAAACATAGATGAAGCAGTGAAATTCATTGGAGATTTGGGGAGGGTATTGGAACCTGTAATTGAAAAATTAAATAAAAGATTATTTGTCTAGTAACAATATTATATTAAATAATTAAAAAAAAAATTCATATCATAATTTTAAATATTTACTTCACAATAATTCAATAATTTAACACAAGTAAAAGAAATAAGTAATTTTTAATAATAAATTTTATTGATGACAATAAAATGTGTACATTATTTGATAAATAAATTATACAAGTGAAAAAATAGAGAATAATATTTAAGAGAAATAAAATATGTACAAAATAAAATAAAAACTAATAATTAATGTGTAAGTAAAAGAGTAGAGAAGTAATATTTAATATTCCTATAAACCATATAATTTAATGCATAAGTGAAAGAATAGATAAATACTATTTAATAGAGATTCTATTGATAAAATGCTTTGAAAAAAGAAGTAACGTTTAATAGAGTTCTATAACGATAAAATGCATGCATTATGCTATGAATTAATCATATACTTGCAAACTAAATAAGGATAACGCGTAAATAATATTTAATAAATTTCTATGATGATAAAACATATATATTATTTTATAAATAACCTACCTACAAACTGAATAACATGTAAGTGAAAGAGCAAAGAAAATATTTAATAGAGAATTCTTTAATTATAATAGCTGTTTCACTTATTAGAGAAGTTTAGAAAAGTTAAAAAAAAAGCAAACAGAAAAGATTTGCTTTTCTAAGCGGCTAATAAAAAAATACACTTTTACCGAATTAGAACTCTTAATCAAACAATCTGAAAAAGCAGCAAAAACAACAACTCCAAAAATACCGCTCCCTCTAGCATCAAAAGTTAAAAGCCTGATCCGCTTCCTGACAAGCAGGTAGGCAAAAACTCCTAACCAACCAACAAAAGCGTCGCCAAAGAAAATTAGCCCAAGTCCGAGAGGCTAAAGTAGTTAGTAGGTAAAAAATAGGATTTTATCATAGCAAAAAGATTCTAAAAACTTAACATTTCGGCCAGAAAAAGGTCAGTCCAATTTATAACATTCTCCTACATATTATAGAATTGAATAGCTTTAGGTTTAAATAGCTTCGTGAAGTCATATTTTTTAGCTTGGCGTAATTATTTTAACTAATCATATGCTCGAGATTTGATTGGTCAATAATCACGAAGTCAATTGACTTGCATGTCCCTGGACCGTCAGCTTGATTGATCTGCCCAGCTTTAATGAACCCCCAGAAAAGGAAATTTTTACTCTCGCCATTTTTTATATATATATTATATATATATATATATTATATATATATATATATTATATATATATATATATTATATATATATATATATTATATATATATATATATTATATATATATATATATTATATATATATATATATTATATATATATATATATTATATATATATATATATTATATATATATATATATTATATATATATATATATTATATATATATATATATTATATATATATATATATTATATATATATATATATTATATATATATATATATTATATATATATATATATTATATATATATATATATTATATATATATATATATTATATATATATATATATTATATATATATATATATTATATATATATATATATTATATATATATATATATTATATATATATATATATTATATATATATATATATTATATATATATATATANCCATTTGCCACCTTTAATCCAACTCAAGACTCCACTTCTGGTTATATCTAGGACAGCTTTCCACCTTTCTTCTGCTTCTTTTGTTTTACTTCTTCCTTGTACCTTGTTTTTCTTTTCATTTGTTTCTGCTTTTTTGTTTTGTTTTTTCCTTTTTTCCTCTCTTTGGTATCTGAGAAAGGTCTTCTTTTTTCTTTATGCCCTATACCATATTCTTTTTCCCACTCCTGCACTAATTTACATCTTGCGACCCAGATATCATTGTAAATCCTTTTTATCCAATTTTTCCAAAATCTTATCACAAAGTTTCTTGTTTGGACATTGGACTTAAAACTTGGACACAACTCTTCGAAGTCTTCTCTCGTGATTAGTCCTCTTATCCACCGCTCTCTTCTCCGAAGTTCTTCGTCCATGCTTCCTTTTCCTATCATAACTAAGATCTCTTCTTTCTTTTCAGGTATGTCTTGTATTCCTTCTATTTCTTTTAGAGTCAACTCTACCTCATACTCTTCAATATCTCGTAACAAATTCAATGAAACTTCACAACTTACTAAATGCTCTATGTTTTCTGTTTTCTTTTTACAAACAATACATCTGTCATCTCTATATGTATCTGGTTTCCGTTGCTTAAGCCTTTCTAGCACTGGTAAGATGTTATTTATACACTTTATTTCGAAAAGTTGTAAAGCATTCGATTTGTATGTGTAGTTATGCTGTTTAGTTCCATTTTCAAGAAGTTTATACAAGATTGGCCAGTACTGCGAAGACTTTTTTTCTTGATGCGTTGTATTTTGAAGATTATGTGCAAAGGTCCACTCTGCTCTATTTAAGACTTTTCCAAACATCTTAACGAAAGAACGTACTGGCTTTTCTATAAGTTCATTTCCCACCTGAATCTTAGCTTAAAATCTTTTGTGCTCAGTGTTGAAGGGACTAAAACTTCTCCGCAATTTGCACCTTCTTTGGCTTTGAGGTCTGCCAGATCATTGAAAAGATCCCCTAAGTGACCCTTAATTTTCGTAAGGTGCATTTTTAATTGCTTCGTTTTAACTATTTCCACTATTGTCGCGATCAACCTACTATTTTTGAGCTTTAGCCATTGTCTTGCTTTATCTGCCTCGAGGCTGCACTACTATCTGTTCTTATCTCTACCTCCTTCTCTTTTGGGGTTACTAAAAGTGCAGCCATGATTGCTACTAACTCCGCTCTTGTTGACGAAAACCATTTCTCAGTTCCAAATGTTATTTGCCGTATAAGCTGTCCTTCTTCTGTGATTTGAACTATTCCACAACCCATTTCCATTCGTGCTGTACTCTCTGAAGTCCCGAGCGAGCTATCTGTATAAAATAATAAACTATCTAATCCTTCATTTTGATCTAAAATTCCTATAAATCTATTTCTAAGAGCACGATTCTCGACTATTCTATTTATCACAAATACTTCCTACCTTAACAGTCTACAGATACTACTTCTTTCCTTCTAATCCTTTGTAGCTCTCTTTCCATTGCCAAAGCTTTTTCTGTACTTTTTCTTACTACTTTCTCTAAAGAAGTTGTGCTAAAAATCATTTGTGGACCAACTTCCGTTTTTTGTACTAAATTTGATATGTCTCTTAGTTCTTTACATTTAACTATTGCTGGTGCTTGGCCTTTAATCCATTCTAGCACTTTTGTCCCTAAACCTAATTGTGTATTTTCCATCTCTATATAATTTTCTATCTCTGTATATTTGTTTTCCTTTTCTTTTATTCATCCAATTTTAATAAAATCTTTCTTCTTCCACATAACACACTCTTTAGTTCTTTTATCTTCCTTAACCTCTTCTACTGCTATCGTGGGTGTGTTTGGATTCTTTGTTCTAAGTTTATATATTGGTTTGACTTCTCTCGTTGTAGAATTTTTGATTATCTCCTTTTCAATCTTGTCAATCCATTTTGTCTTCTTCCCTCTTAAGCTGAAATTACATGCCAGCTTTATTTGTTTCCACGTATACAACTTTTCCTAAACTTCTGTCATAAGCTGTGAGGTTAGCCATATCCCCATTTTATATGCGCTTGATTCTTCGTATGCGAGCTGGCATTTTTCTAACACTTTGGCAATTTCTACATCGTTTGTTAGTTGGTGTATATTTATGTCCCAACTTTTCGTAAAATCGCTCTCTTCTATCATGAAGCCTAGAGATTTTGCTTGTTGCAGAACTTGCTCCCCAAATTTCTTATTTTTAACTTTCTCTTCTTCAGTAACTCATGGTTTGTTAAAATGCACTTGATTGAACCCACTTTTAGCTGCCCTTGCTTCAGACACATTACCGTCGACTTTTCCAAGAGCCCACCTGAGTTTAGTCTTATTAATAGTTCAGAGAAATGGTGTTCTATGTATCTGTTCCACAGGCTTTTAAAATTTACAATTTCTGGATGCTTTGTTATTGCATTTGCCGTTGTGGATGGCATTGACATCTTCCACTTTGTAAGGTGTACCATGGGTTGATGTATTTTATCGCACTGGGTTTTACTCAAACATGCGAACATAAGTCTATACTCAAGCATGGGTACAAGTACTGCATTGTTTATATATATTATTTGACTTAATGACATTTTTTTGTGTTTAAGTAAGCCTGTTATCTTGCTTTCTTCTCTTTTTGCCCTACATATGTCTGATCTTTGCTGATTTCTAATTGAAATCCACACTCCTAAAAAACGTGTCGCCTTCTTCAGACCCTTGGCCATGATTTTTGTTCATGGGTTTCCTGCCCAAATAAACAAATCATTTTCTATTTTTTTCCTCCCTGGCTTCACCACTACTAGTTCTGTCTTGCTTGGGTTAATTTCAATGTCGTTTAATTCATAAAATTCATTTGACATATCAATTGTTTTTTGCATAGCCATGTTGTGTCATCTGCGTATGCTAACACCCCTATATGCAGCTTTTCTACCTCAGTTTCTTTGTTCGCTATTGGAGCTTTTTCTCGCATTTCATAACCCAAATCAGCTTTCTGTACTCTACAGAGCAGGGATTATAAAACAATCTCCAAACCAAGGGTGATAAGACCTCCCCCTGGTCTATTCCATCTCCCGCCTCTACAAATTCTGTATTGCCATACTCTGTTATAATGCTTAATTTTCTATTCTCATACAAATGCATGATAAAATTTAAAAGCTTAGTGGGAAATCTTAATCTTTCTAGAGCCTTTTTTAAGCCCACTATACTGACCGAATCGAAGGCTTTTTTCATGTCTTGATAAACAATCCAAAGCTCCTTTTTTTTCTCTATGGTCTCTTCTACCATATTATTCATAATATGAACCAGGGCCAACGTACTTTCACCCGACAGGCCTGCAAAGTTCACTCCTTTTAATATATTATTTTCTCTTATAACTTTGTCAAGCCTTACTTGTATTACTCTTGTTAGGACCTTTCTGCATGTTTCAAGTAATGCTATAGGTCTTGTGTTGCTTAAGTTATACTCCCAAAAACTTCCTTTTGGTATTAAGTATAACTGTCCGAGTTTCCACTTATCAGGGATTTTGCATGCTCCAAAATCGTATTTGCGAACTCTATTATTCTTTTTGTCGATTCCGCAAAAAGCTTTTTGAATAATATATACCCAATGCATGATATGCCAGGTGCTGTTTTATTTTGAGTTTTATGTAGTGCAAGGGCCCATTCTTCATCAGCAATTGGACTCATTATACTCTTATACCAGTTTGGATTTTTATCCTTTCTTGGTTTGTATTCTTTCTGCCACTCCTGACTCATTTCTTTGAATTTTTGGTCCCTTCTTCTAAACTGCTTTTGAAAGTGTGAGATTACTTGCTGCTTTACTTCCATTTCATCCTTAATAAGCTCCTGGTTTTGATAATGCGAATTTTCTTCTACAAGCTCTCTATCTACCATTACTTTGTTATAAGGCCTATTTAACAGACTTTGAAGCATCCTTTTTTTTACCTTTTTTCATCATATTAAACTTTTGTTCTATTTTACAACTAATTTCATTTTCTCTTCTTTTGTGTTCTTCCACTTCTGACTTCTTTCTTAATACTTTTCCCCAGTTTTTTAGCTCCTCTGTCTTTATTTGGCTCCAGAGTTTTGGCATTAGTGGGATTTGCGTTTGATATGCTTGATTTATGTTTTCTATCTGTTCGTTGAGTCTTGTCTGGTTATAGATGCTTATTTCTTTTTCATCATGTTTATACCTCTTTTTTTGTAACTGGAGCAGAAATTTAATTTCTTTGTATATCTTGCATTTTGGAACTGATGTTTTGACCTGTGCCTCTGTTTTTTTAACATTGATCCAGGGGATGTGCTTCATTGCTGCCTTTAAGATTGCACTACTTATAATCTTTCACTCCTTCTCGATTTCCATTTTACTGTAACTTCACCATTAATATCTTTTTTAGTCTTTAACAAAAAGTCAACACACTTGCTATATGACTCCCAATTTTCTTCAGTTGCCTTATGATAAAAAAAAACCCTTCTTGCATGTTTTTTCCTTCTTTTTCCGGAGCTTGCTGTAGTTCAGTATTGTACTTGTTTCTATTTCCGCCCAGACCAAATTGTGATCACTCCCCATTAATATATTTATATCTATAATTTTAGCCTTCATAATTAAGCTTTGTAGCTCCTCTCCTAACCATACGTAATCAATTCTTGATGCTGAATTATCTTTTTGCCAGGTATATTCTTTTTTGTGGGGATTAATATAACGGAAGGAATCTATAAAGTCTCTATTTCTAAGCCACTCCAATAAGGTTTTGCCTAAACCCTGATTTTTGTGTTTTGTGTTATTGGTGTCCATGTTTGTACTACCTACTGCGTTAAAATCTCCTATTATGCAGGTATACGTGTTGATCCTATTTTTGCATATCTCTTTTATAATAGTTCGTTGAGCTTCTTTGTTAATTTTTTTATTTACAGGCGGTAAGTAAACTATCCACACTTGGAACATTACTTTTTTGAAGAAAAACTCTATTCTAATTACATACGGACTATATTTTAATACCTTGCCTATATGCTTTGCCCACTTTTCATTAACCAAAACTCCAACTCCTGAACCCTTGTTTTTATCTGCATCTTTAGACGACCAAAAACTTATGTAACCATGTTGATTCGTTTTTATCCACTTCCCTTCTTTTTCACTTATATTAGTCTCTGCAATACCAATTATGTCTAACTTTTCTTCTTTATGCCAATCAGCTAATGCTACTAACTTTTGCTCATTTATTCTTAACCCATTAATATTATGGAACCCTAACTTGAGTGAACCAAAACTTCTATTAATTGTACTTTCCTCACACGTTTCTGTTGCAATGGGCCTACCTGAAGCATTGGTGAGGTGTTTTGCTTCACCCATATTCTTTGATTCAACTGGGGCAAAAATTAGGAGCGCAAAGCAAGTATTTGCTCTATTGTTCTGAATTTATCTTGCATGTCCGCCAATAATTTTTCAATCTCAACATTTTTTCCTGTTACTTCATCTTGCTTGTTTTTTCTTTTGCCCAGTTTTCAGTATTTGAACCCGTTGCTACCTTATTTACTACATGCTCTTGTATATTTTTATAAGAAAATTCAATGCTTTTTAATAGTTTTCTTGTGCTACTTCGTGACCTAAAGTTACTACCTGCACTATAATTTTGTTTACCTCTAATATTTCTGGCTCTTTTTTGTACTCTAGTTATCTCTGTTTCATATGATGGCCTTTTTCCTTTGTTAATATAGCAAACTTCTTTTTGATACCGAAATTGTTTCTGATTTCTTCCGACCAAATTTTCTGTTATCCTCTGCCATTCCAACTTTGTATTGTAATAATAAATATTATATTCTTGAGCTTGTAGGAGTTCCTCTTCTGACTTAAAAAAACATAGGCTCTTTGTCTTTGGTTACCATAGCAATTGTTCAAGATGTGTACCGTTTGCACGTTGTATTTTTTAAGTTGGCGTAAAAGTAAACTATCATATGCTGTTGTTGGTATATTGGAAAATGTACCCTATATCTATTTCTTTCTTCTAGTTTGGCTATGTCAAACTTTCCAGGTGTTGTTCTGTATGTTTTCCCATGGTCCAAATGCAAAGATCAATTTTCTTTTAACGATTTTTCTCTTTGCTCCGAGTTTGCTAGGATTTTTATATATACTGCCTTGGTAGAAAAATTCTGCTGCCATGCAATAATATTTACTGTGCCAAAATAACTTAAAAAAGCTTTGATTTCTTTTGCCTTCATTCCCTTTGGCAGATCCCATAATTAAAGAAATATGTTGCAGTTTTCTCATAGTCTTTGAACTTTTGGGATGTAATTTTGTTTACTGGAGCCCATACTGAATTGTAAATATTTTCATGCTGTTTAGCTCTTTTACTATTCAATACTGCTAATGCTTCTTCTCTGTCTTGAGCCTTTTTGTTGATATGCTCATTAAGTCCATAATCTAGTGTGCCACACTCTTCTTGTATTAGAATGTCTTTGACTGTTTCTATTTCATTGTCAAGAATGCATGCTGACTCTTCCTCTTCTTCGTGATTTCGTTTGCGCAAATTGCTTTGTGCTTCTACTTCTATGTTGCTTACACTACTAATAACCTCAACAATTGGCTGTGATGGTGATAATTCCATATCAACTGGCTCATTCTTAACTTTAAAGTTCTCATTCTGAGCTCCATTTTGCTCACTATTATATTCTAATATGACCTTTTCCTCCATTTTCATCTTATTGTTACTTTCGCTTTCTGTGTTTGTGCGTTTCATATACAAAACCTCCAACGGAATAAATTTATCTTTATCTCTGTTAATAAAATTCTGGCCTCGCACACTAGCCATGCTTTTGACTTTCATATTACTATTATTAGACTGATCTAGCAGAATTTTCTCCTCCTTTGTTAAATCTTGTTCTCTTGCTTTTTTGTATTGGGCATACATATAAAAGCATAATATATTACGAACAATTGAAATCAAGTACACTTCACTAGTACCTAAATACTTTGCAATTTTTCTATTCTCTTCCCAAATAAATTTGTTTTGTTCTTTTTGTACTAGTAACTTTTCATCCTCTGACTTGTTAAAGAAGTTTTTATAATCAGGAAGTTCTAGCATTTTACGCGTTGTTTTGCACGTGTTTGGTTGTTATTTTGTTGTTGTTTTTTGTTGTTATTTTGTTGGTTTAATATCTCGTCCACTTCTAATTTTGTTTGTCCTGATTTAGCTATTTGTTTACTTTCTCGAAGCATTTGTTTGTTTTGTTGTGCTACTGATCTGCAATACAGGTAATGACAATTTTCCCAAAAAGATTTTTCTTTTGTAAAAAATTTTTCGAAGAATACAATTTCTTGTGTTTCAAAGATTTGTATCTTTAGAGAGAGTATAACTGTTCTAATAAACTATATGTGTTTTTTTCTGCTTCACCTTTTTTTCTAAGGCTATTTTAGGTGTTTACTTGGTATAATTATGTTTAAATTTTAAAACTTCTTTAGTTCCAATTTTGGTCGCAATAATCGTCGGGAAGAGTTTTTTTTTATATATTATATATATATATATTATATATATATATATATTACATATATATATATTATATATATATATATTATATATCATATATATTATCAGTTATATATATATATATTATATATTATATATATTATATATATATATATTATATATTATATATATATATATATTTTATATATATATATATATATATATATTTATATATTTAACATGCTAGAAAAAAAAAGCAAAAAAAAAATGAATCATTTAAAAAACAACTTAATTCTAGTAAAGAAAGTATCCTTTTGGCATTATATGCCCACTCCCATCTATAGTTATGCTTCTACTTTTCGATTTTTTTTAGATTTTACATTTTTTTTCTTCGAATTTTTTACCAGTATGATGAATTAATAATCAATGATCGTCAAAGAATATAACAAAAGGCAAAAGAACAACAAAGAAAGAATCATGAACTCAGCCTCCTAAGCCCCCTGACCAATACAAAATTTACGTGATTTGCCTTACTATCTGCACGTAGATCAATTTGCACTATATTAACCCCTACTATCTTTTTTTATCGGTATGCCATATATCGTTTCCAATAATGTTAAGGTTATATGTAGATCATCTTGTTTATTGGCTGTTTTTTAAATCGTGACCCGCCACATTTCCTTTTAAGCTAATACGGAAAGAATTTTCATCAAATAATTTTATATTATCTTATCTGATATATCTGATATATCTATCTATCTGATATTCTGATATATCTGATATATCTGATATAGCCCTCGAAAATTTTTTATCATATTTGGGTTGTATTTATAACTTTTGGTTATCACGTGAGATTATATATGTGATAAAGGTTTCACGCAATAATAAATTTGTCAAGCAAATAGTACGTAATTTTAAGTGTAATTCTAAATTTATTTTTATTTATTTATTTATATTAATTATTATTATTATTTTGACCGTAAATAATAAAACAAAGAAGCTAAACTTCATGGTAAATTTACCTATTAAGTAACTTATTTTACTTACCTAATTTTAATTTATTTGGTTTTTTTTTTGAATAAACAATCTGTGTGTTTTGATGAGATAATGCAGATACTCTAACTAATCTGATACTGCTTGATTATGTTCGATTGAGCCTTTGGGCAAATACTTACTAGGGCAACCTCATGAGTTGAGGTTGATAATCACATTAATGATATGCTGCGGCGATGACGTTATGTTTTTAAATTGAATTGACATATGCATTACTTACCGTACATAATTCAACACATTGAAAAGGTGGCTAAGCAGAACATGAGTGCCTCACAGAAAGGGTGGGATCACGAGCTGAACGAAGCAGACGAAAAAACATGTGAAGATCATTGTGAGATGCTAAATAAGGGATTGGAGACGGGTGAGTATAATGTAAAATCAACTTCCGCGCAACTATCGAACCTGAGTGAGTAAATGACCCCAACAATTACACCAGGTATAGTCAATTCTGTTAAAAGAAGTAGAACAATTCCCATCTTTACCTCTCTTAAATAACCACTCCTTATGACCTCATAGTTATTCAACTATCCATTATCCCTTAGGCCAATTTTGACCTAATTTGCTAAAAATAACAAAATCTGTTTATTTAAATAACTTTTAATCCAGTATTCAGAATTGAATGAACTTTTTTTTGTTAGATGCGCCTCACTGAGAGCTTCATTTTAAAAAAAGTTCATTCAAATTGGACTACTGGATGCCAAGATAATTGCCAAAAACTGATTTTTTGCTTTTCAAATTTTGGGGGTTTTTGCTGAAATGCGTAATGAATGACCTCTGTACTACATGTCCGGGGTCCTCCTTACTCAATACCTCATACTTATCCGACTCTTAAATGCATCACCCCTGTCATCAATACTTAATACTTACCCAACGATCATGGGCCCAGGTTATGGTCTCGTGACTAATGGATGTCCCATGACTTTGTTCACGGCATCAACATGAAATGTCAGGTGGATGGGATCATAGTTGCAATTACATTTTGTTTCTCGAAAATTTATATAGCTTTTATAAACAATAATATAATATTACAAGTGTTTTGGGGCGCCGCTAACGCCCTTTCAAAGATACAAAGCAAACGAAATTCGATTTTTTAAAATTCTGCTATGTCCCAACTATCATACTAAATCTCATACTAACTATTATGCTACGGTCCATACTATTATGCATGCCCATACTAACTACTATGCTACTGACTATCTTGCTACGTTGGGGTATTCGATGTAAGGCTGTAAATTGATTCTATAAAAATCGGTTTAATCGTTAATCGAATTAGAATCGATTTTCATTTCTGGAGAAACGATTAATTGTTTTTGCAACCGATTTCATATTTTAGCATCGATTCTAAATTTTGGAATCAATTCTAAAGCACACACTAAATATTTAAAAGTCTAAATGTTTTCTGCTTTTGCATATGTATATGAGAAAATGTAATAGCTGCGTTTGTTATTATTAAAGCTAAGGTGTGTGATGTTATTAAAACTTTAAGCCTATGGTTTGTACTTAGCTATTTTATAGGGCTGGTTTTATTTAATCGCACTTGAATTTTATGCAAATAAATAAATATATGATATAAATAAGTCATTAACAAAATTCATTATCCAAAATTATCTCAACATTCAATGAAATATTTATCAATTTTAGCTATATCTGAGTCTTTGAAAAGATGATTTTCTGATGCTGGTAAATTAATTACATTTTAGATAGAAAAAATGTATTTGTCGCCAGAGGTGACAGATTTTTTAAAAAATCAATGTTTTGGCATTTCTCACGTTACATATGATTCTGTCACTGCTGGCTACAAATAGATTCACCCTTTAAAATATATATTTTTTTAAAAAATTACTAATAATATTTATTTTCAATATGTATATATTACACCAGTAGTGTTCAACACCAGTAAATACAAATTATTATATGCAAAAAATTTGTTTGCCGTTAGGGTTAGGTTTAGAATTTGTGTTAGGGTTTGGGTTAGAATTAGTATATACCAAAATTTTGCAAGGAATTTTTTTTGTTAGAACATGATGATAGGTTTCTTAGACAGAATTTTTCGATATAGACAATTTTTGAAAAAAACACTTTCGAAAAATTCAGGTTACACCTGATCTTCACGTTATACAAATTTCATTTTTATGGATCGATAATAATTTATTTTTAAGACAGAATTTTTTATTAATCACTTTTTCTCCATAATTTTATATTTTATTAGCTTATATTTTTATAGAACTATACCTTTTTTTTAAGGCAAACTTTTTTTTTAGCAATCACTTTTTTCTTCACAATTTTATTTTATATTTATTAGCTTATATGTTTATTTATTATTTTTTATGTGTTAAATAATGAAATTAGACTTAAACTTATAAATAATAATAGTATTCGTAATAACAAATTATTTTAAATATAATCGAAATAATCTATTTCATTTAATAATATAAAATAGATCAACGGTTAATCAGGAAAGTCAATACGAGAATTAACAAATATATTTAAGATTTGATTAACAATTTTAATCGATTCAAACGATTCGATCATTGAGTTTGATGTACTATGTAAATCATAACTATGTATAGTATCATATAAAAGTCTATTATCAAATTTTTTTATCTCTGTATAACAATATTGATTATTTATTATGATAATTCAGATGTCTCTTCATTGTTCAATGCTTCTTCATTAATTGATACTTCTTCATTAATGAATTCTTCTTTATTAATCAATGCTTCTTCGTAGATGGATTCTTCTTCATTGGTAGGTACACTTTCATCAAGTTGGTTGTTTTTTTAAGCTGTGCATTTTTTAAATGAAATCGGCATTTATATAGATAATTTAAAATAAGCCTCAATAGTTTTATTGTCATGGTAATTAAGAAGCAATCTGTATTACTGATAAAAGAAAAAAGATGCAACCTGTGCATCTAAAAAAGTGCAATCCATTTATGTATAAAGACATATAATCAATTGATTATTACTTTAAAAACTTCATAATTAGCTTTTTTATGATACCAAAATAGTTTTAATTTACATAGTACACTGAACACCCCATTGCTATATCCTGAACTATTATACTTTTACTATTATGCTATGTTCATTATCATGTAAAATATTAGTACTGCATCAAAAAAAAAGAAAAAAATACTATCTTGCAATGTCCTGAACTATCATGCTTCTACTATCATGCTATGTTAGTTATTATGTGAAATGTTAGTTTTGTATTAAAAAAAATACTACTGTACTATTATCTGGAACTAACATGCTTCTACTATTGTATATTTGTTATTATACTATATTCTATTTGTTTTAAAGAAAAAAGTAATGTTAATACTGTATATAAAAAAAATATTACCATGTTACTAATGTGCCAACTATAATGCTTCTACTATAGTACTATATTCATTAAGGTGCTACATTCTATTCTAAAGAAAAAAGAAACATTAGTACTATAGATATATATATATAAATACTACTGTGATACTAACTATCTTGCTAAGTTCCAAATTATTATATGTCTACTATTATATATTTGTTATCACTCATATTCCATTCTAAAGAAAAAAGCAATGCTAATAAAAAAAGATATATATATTACTTATTACTAACATCCTGAACTATTATCCCTCTATTGTATTGTTACAAAATAACACAAAGTGGTGAAATTATAATTTTTAGCCTAAATTAAACTTAATATAGGCTGAACCTCAAAATAATACCCATGCCTATTATTTCATGACAATAAGGTACTATCATACTGGTTTCTATTCTAAAGAAAATAAGAAATATTAGTACTGTAAAAAAAATACTACTGTGCTACTCAATATCTTGTTATACCTGAATCATTATGTTTCTACTATTAAATACATTAGCTATCATGCAAAATATTAGTACTATATTAAAAAAAATACTACTGTGTTACTAACTATCTTGCTACATCCTGAACTATCATTATCAAACTACATTCTATTCTAAAAAAAAGAAATATTAGTACTTGTATATATATATATAAATATTATTATGCTACTAACATCCCAAATTAACATGCATCTACTATTATGCTAATGTTCATTATCATACTACATTTTGTTCTAAAAAAAAAGAAATGTTAGTACTGTATATAAAAAACCAGCTATGCCTAGTGATACGGGTTGACCCCAGCCCAACAGCCGTGTCAGTGGGTGGGTCGACCCTTAGCCCGCACCTTTGTGGGCCAGGCTGGTTGGTAAGAGAAGTGTTAGAATCGATTATCTTCTAAAGTATATTTCAAGCCAGGAATTAAATAAAAATTGGCTAGTTATTTTATAATAATGTAAGAGAATTGACTTATTTAGATGATAAACTGCAAATAGCGAATATAATCTAAGAATGTTCGGAGACATAAACAATCAATCAACATGAAATGCTAACATGCTGGAATTTTTCTCAAGGACAAAAAGAATAAAAATTAAATCATTTAATATCACTAGAATTCGATAAAAAACTACCTGAAGACTTTTTACACGTTTAATATAGATAAATATTAACTGATTCTTATCAGAAAAAATTACACTACCAAAAGGTCAGCCCAGTCAACCAGCCCGAGTTTTTTTTGGATCGGCCTCAGCCCGCGATTTTTTCATCGACCTGTATCACTAACTATGCCACTAACTATCTTGCTATGTTCTAAACTATCATTTATTCTATCATGTTATGTTTATTATTGTACTATGTTCTGTTCTAAAGAAAAAAGAAACATTAGTACTGTGTAAAAAAAAAAATTCTACTGTGCTACTCAGTGTTGGAATATGACCAGGTCATAACAGGTCATATCAAAGTTTAATTAGTAAGATTATATGACAATAGTTATATGATTTCATTAATTAAACTTGGTAATATAATCTGTTATGACTTTGTCCAAATGACCTTAGCAATTGAACTTAGTAATATGATCTGTTATGATCTGTTATATAACTTTTTTGTAATATGACCTGTTATGACTGGTCATAACAGGTCATATCACAAAAAATTTATATAATAGGTTATAACAGATAATATTACTAAGTTCAATTGCTAAAATCATTTGACAAAGTCATAACAAATTATATTACCAAGTTTAATTAATGAAATCATATAACTATTGTCATATAATCATGCTAATTAAACTTTGATATGACCTGTTATGACCTGGTCATATTCCAACACTGGTGCTACTAGCTATCCACTACGTCCTGAACTAACATACCTTTACTATGTACTTTTGTTATTATGCTACATTCCATTCTAAAGAAAAATAATGTTATATATCAAAAAAATTATTATATGTTACTAATATCCCAAACAATCATGCTTCTACTAACATACTATATATGTTATCATGCTAAAGAAAAAAGAAATAACACCACAATAAGTGATATCTAATATATTAGTACAATACAATACTCATACCGCACTCATCATTAGCTCCCTTAAAGCAACTCATGTGCCTAGTTCAATATCAATTTAGATCCGGATCTGAATATATTGAATGTGTAACATTCAGTAACTGTTATATTTGGCAGGTGATAAGGTCACAATATGATCGTTTCACGTGACTAATAAAAGTTTTAAAGTTAATGAACCAGCTTTGGCCCGGAGGGGTCCATATTGTTGTATTAAATTCAAGACGGAATATCTAATGACGGAAAGAAATGCTTTAAAACTAATGTATCAGCTTTGGCCCCCGGATGGGGCCCAAATTGGTGCATTAAATTCAAGACGGGACATCTAATGACAGAAAGGAAATGCTTTAAATTTAATG
The DNA here is from genome assembly GCA_003550325.1 of Gigaspora rosea. NCBI lineage: Eukaryota > Fungi > Glomeromycota > Glomeromycetes > Diversisporales > Gigasporaceae > Gigaspora > Gigaspora rosea. Next base: position 26,270 of record QKWP01000331.1, read on the forward strand.
CATCAACTTTGCCCAATTTGGTGCATTGAATTCAGGATGGAAACCTAATATCGGAAAGGAAATGTTTAATGCACCAGCTTTGGCCCCGGAAGAGCCAAATTTGGTGCATTAAATACAAGATGGAACACCTAACGACTAAAGCAAATACTTTAAATCTAATGCACTAGCTTTGGCCCAAATTGGTGCATTAAATTTAAGACGAAACATCTAATGATAGAAAAGCTTAAGATAAATTTTCTTTCCGAAATAAAAATAAGAATAAAACAAATAAATCCATTACCTTTAGCATATGGGCGGCGACGCCTGCATGATCATGTTCTAGTTTTGGTAATAACAACGTTTCACTAATGAGTAACTTTCACTCAATCTTTTTTCTTTTTTTAGGAAATGTCTAAGCAATATATTCAAAATGAATTACCTACAAAGATTTTAATAGATATATTTAAGCGTGTAAGGTTCCCTAAAAATTGGACTTTAAGCTGTAGGCGATTAGCGATAATATCTGACGACATTCAAGTGAAAGCGAAAGCATCTTGGATTATTTTCAATTTGGTGCATCGCACTGTCTGTTTTATGCAATTAAATTAGGGTCTTCATTTTTGGATGTGACTGTCGCACAAGCAATTATCGCTCAAGGAGGCATACTTTCCAGATATTTTATTCAGCGGCTTCATATGAATTGGTGCTTATGATAATAAGTTATAGAACAAAAAGTTACTCATGGTGTAGGCTCATCACAATTACAAAAATCACAGAAAAACAACCACCTAATGAGGGAGATAATAAAAGTCCAACATGACCATGAGTAGTTGGATTGGGGATGATTACAAAACATTCCTTGGGCTAGCGATTTGCCTATTTCTGTTTATATATTCTTAGAAAGGCAGCATCCAACATATATATGTCAGATTTGTGCCTAAAAGGCAACGATATGGAGCTTTTCATTGTTATACAAACGACTCATTACGCCCAACTTGTATTTGCAAAAAATATGGATCAAATTAAAGACCTGATATTAAGCTTTAAATTCATTCCACTTCTGCCTAGAAGTCTTGACAACCTTCCAGAAAATAGTTGCCAAGAGAATATTGCTCCCGAAGAATATCCTCCTAAAGATGGCCACGAAAATAACCAGCAATTAAAAGTCATTGCAAGGTCAATATTAATCTGCAAAGAAATCGTTAACTTTTGGAAAGAAATCGGATATTATGAAATCTGTTATGACGTAAATGGTCTTGTAATGCAAGGAGCACTTCTTATTATGTTCACTCCGCAACCATCATCAAGATGGTCCATGCCCAACATTAAAACTATTAGCGCGAGATTAACTGAATTAATCGAAGTCGGTTTTCAATTGACTTACTGTCTAACTCTTGATATCCTTCTAGTCTTCGTAAAAGATTAGAGCAAATTGGCAAAATCTTGCTAGATTCGTTCGCAGAAATCAAATACGAATCACTCGTAAATTTATTATGTAATCGTTTAATAGAAACAAATAATCCCAAATTAAATATTAAAGCCAACCCGTTTTAAATTTTATATATGAATTTCTTCCTGACTTCCCCTAAATCGAATTCGATTGAGCTTTTCAATTTCATTTGAATTTCGCAAAACCTGAGCATTTTAACATTCATGAGTGGCAAAAATCGGATTTAATTAATCGGTATAAAATCAATCGTTTTAATTATATTCAAAAAGTATGCATAAATTATTATCTTAAGTTTAAATGTATTAATTGTTATGGTTTTTATAATTTCTTTACAATAAAGTTATTATGATATATTATATATAGCATTCTTTTCAACATTTAAAAGGATTACATGCAAACCGATTCTGAAGGTATAATCTTAATTTTTTTGATATTGGTCATTTTCTTAACAAATATTTAATCCAGACTAATCCAAATTTTATATTAATTAATAATTAAGAAGATTATAATGTGAGCCAGTTTGGATTAATATTAATTATGAAAATTTTAACTTTGTGATATTCAATTCTAGAGCAATTTCTTATTTAATATCAATAATTCAATTTCTTTAAATTTAACATATATAAGTTTAAATCCAATTTAGATTATTTATTATTGAACAAAGAATCCGAACATCTTCTGCATTTCGTCTTACAACCAATAAACTAAATCAGTCTGAAGTTCGATTTGTTCTGTTAGTTGTTGAAAATGGTAAATTACTAGTAGAGTCCAATTTCGATAAGGTAAGTTTTTCAAATCATTATCTATTTCAGAGATTTTTTGATTGGAAATGCTATATCATATAATTGTATTTGTATATAATATATGAATTAAAATTTTCTTAAGCAAATTATGCTTATTCAATAAGATATAATAAATGCTAATATGGTATATAGAATTTACATATAATTGTTATTAGTTTAATTTCTATATTATTCATAGATTTATGACATTCAAAAATTAAAATTAATGTATTATATTACAGTTTAATTAGAAAAATATTGCTAAAGTAATTTTTATTACTCGCTAGTATAAATAACAACTATGAGAAGTAAATAAATAAGCTAATTAATTTTACTTTAACTAGTAAACCTTAACAAAATATAAATTTATAATTAGCTATTTTGCTAAATTTGCTAAGTTCACTAGCTATTTTTGCCAACTATTTTTGCTATTAACGCCTGGAGTCCTGGTTAATACGAATTGAAATGTTAAATTTTGATGAGCAGTAGGAAACCCTAATTTTGAATTCACGTTTTATTGCTATAAACTAGTAAACCGGCGCGCCGGTTCGTAGGGCTGAGTTAGTTATATATAAATAATAAGAAATGTGTTAATTTTAAGCAGCATAGTTTGTATATAAGTTTACTGCAATATGCATGCGATAAACATTAATTTAAAATTTATAAATTATGAAGAGTCTTTATTCTTCGACTAATCTCTGTTGTAATAGTCAAATATAGAGCTATCCTCCGGAGAAGTTTGCAATATATTCTGGTATAAACTAGTAAACCGGCGAGCCGGTTCTTAGGGCTGAGCTAGATATATATAAATAATAAGAAATGTGTTAATTTTAAGCAGCATATTATATATAAGTTTACTGTAATATGCATGTGATAAACATTAATTTAAAATTCATAAATTATGAAGAATCTTTATTCTTCGACTAATCTCTGTTGTAATAGTCAAATATACTCTGGAGAAGTTTGCAATATATTCTGGTTGATTTCAATGAGTTCATTATTTTGTGATATCTTAACCAGATTAAAAATATTTGACCATTTAATTTTAAAATCTTGAAATGAAGTCTAGACTTTCGAATAACTAAAATATCAATTGTGGAAGGGTTTCGAGGTAGTTTTGTAATAAACCCTTGGATAACCTGTGAAAAGTTAATTATATTTCCTCGATATGTACCTAAGTTGTCCGCCTTGAAGCTTGTAAACAGTAAATACTGAAATATAGTATGAACCTGTGAAATAAGTATTTCTTCAACTTGGTTGAGTTGAATTTGATTGGGAATTTTTCCTATCGCAATAAAAAGTTTAAATTTTAAATAATATATATATTTAGTACATATATCCCTCTTTTTTTACATTATAAATGTTTTTATTACATGCCAGTTTCTATATCATTTTTCGTTTGATCACCTTTTGTATTAATTTTTCTTGTAGTACATAATCTTTATTATGCATTAATACGATTGTAGGAAAAAATTTCTTTACAAATAGGACAAAACTTGAATTTACGTGTAGACGATGCATTGTTAAATTCTTCAGAAGACCTGATCGTAATTAGAAAGCTGGGATGCAAATAATAATAATAATAATAATAATAATAATAATAAATAAAAAATGTAAATTGCGATAGTCGATATTTGATAATTTGCTGAAATTTTAATTAACATTACGTTCGTCGTTTGGATTTTATTTTATTTTTCGGCATTATTATTTTGAACTTTGGCCAATCTTTAGTTTTTTTATTAACTCATCATTTCGGTAACTTAACTGTTCTTCAGGTATCATAGAAACCAATCTCTTCCTTCTAGCTTCATTTCTTCCAGCCCCTTGTTCAAGGTATAAATTCTTTGTTTTTTTTTTTTTTTTTGCATCGTCGCATATTTATTACACACTTATTTATCATATTTATAGTAGTCTATTTATTTAACAATTTTTTTGATGGTCGATAGTTCAAAATCAAGATTTACTAATTACAAGGACGGAGCAGGACATCTCCGAAATTTTGTAGAATATGGAAAGGTCCTCCGCTCCCATCCGTTCTAGCACAATAACTTTTTATCAATTTTTGATTTCTGTCGAAAAAGGAAAAAGAAAAAAAAATCAAAATCGACATTAATGAAAATTAGTAAAAAAATCATTACCAATCATAAAATTGGCGTTGTACTGTTCCGTGTATAGGTTCGTACGTGCGTTTCTCAGTTCAAGTATTGTATGTTATTTCATGTTATAAAACCTTTGGTCCTGCATTACATTTAGTGATTCTGGCCGATCAAAATTTATCGGCTAAGCTTAGCCGATAAATTTTGGTCGGCTTAGCCGATTTCCTAATCGGGTCTCAATCACTAGATCGTTACACAACTAATTGATATTTTTTTATACGTAATACTTTTTTCGGAAGCTCGGTAGATTATCTCCTCTATTAAACGAGGTAAATTATTGAAGTTCTCTACTTGCCCTACAATATATTCGCTTAATTAATCCCACAACATTCGTATTACACTTCACTGATCGAAGTTATAAGTAATTAACTACTAGTACGTTAATAAAATCTTGTTTTTTGCGCAAATAAAAAGATAAAGACTTTTAGAATAACGATTTAGAAAAGAAAAGTTAGGATTGTGCGATCTTTTTTGTATGCGTAATATAGGTTTTTTTAATATTGAAGCATTCAAATAAACAGTTATTGAATTCGTTTGTTTTGTTTTTTTTTACAAAAGTTTTTTTAGGTTGTAGTATAGATTTAATGCTGTAGAACAAATATTTAAAGGTCTCTACAATAGATTAACAGTGTGTAATACTAAGAAAATTTCAAGTTTATTAAATATAGAAATAAAATAACGATGGTTATAACTTATATGTACTGTAATATGGTTTAAAGTGATCCAAATCAATAAAGACATGTTTGTCTACCCGTAATAACATTCAACAATTCAACATTTATTTAGAATTTTAAATATAAAATTTTGATTAAATTTCTTTGGTTCACTTCCTAATGTTTTTTAAAAATTAATGATTTGATTGGCTGCTCAGCATGTAACAATCATTCAATATTCATGTAACTATTTTCCATATTTGGAATGGTCCTACCTGTAGTTTTTGTACGTAAATTACGCGTAAATTATATTTTCTATTTTGGGGGAATAAGAATCGATTAGCCGATTTTGAAATAATCGACCGGCTAAGCCAAAAATTTTTTGGCTTAGCCAACTTTACTATATTGGCCAGAATCACTAATTACATTATACCATAATTTTCAGTGCAAGGTACCCACTTGATTGGTACCCCCTTGATTTGTACCATGTATATTCAAGGTTATTTGTTGTGGTGTTTGTAAGAGACCCAGATCCAAATCAAAGGCTGATTTACTAATAATAATTTTTTTTTTACTTATGGCTAATATATGCTCTTTACAAGATACCCATGTAATAATCCTTGCCATACAATATACCCAGGGTATAAATTAAGATTTGTTGTTATGTGGAATATAAAATATCCAGGTACCTTGTACTGAAAATTACAGTAATAAAAAAAATTTTAATTGAAAATTGTTTTGTCAATTTTCTTAACTTTTATAAAATTGATCAATTTTATTATTTAGAATTACTATATGGGTGAGTCAGTAGAAAAGGAACAAATCATTTTTAGTAAAATTTTTTTAATTTTAAATTAAAATATTTTAACAACTATTTAATCAAATTTGCTAAAAATTTTTTATTTTAATCTTGAAATTATATAGAATTAAAATAAAAAAAAATTATTAAATTTATTAAGTTAGTTGTTAAAATATTTAAGCTTAAAGTCATGAAAATTTTTACTTAGAAAAAATTTGTTCCTTTTCTACTGACTCACCCTCATATATAAATAAAATATACTTACACCTTTTTTATGCCCAATTTCATTCATGCGTATGTATGTAATACATGGATTTCTGGATAAAAATGCGATTTATATCATCACACATTCAATAGTTAATTTACTTTACATTTTTATTAGTTATAGAAATTTTATTAATAGTTGATACATGTGATTATTAAATCATAAGATCTAAAATTTTTTTGGGTGTTTAAACCTGGTTATCATAATATGATTATTGACCAATCAAATCAATGAATTTATAAAACTAGTAAAACATATGGGCCGATTTGGATCTTTTGGTGATGTTTTCGAATAAGATCTTCAAAATTGTACTAATCAAATTAATATTGATGGTGTTTATTGCAAATTTATCTTACATTAAGGGTAGAGGGTATGTCAATCATTTTTCATATAATCTTAGTGTCACAACGTGATTTTTACAAAAATAGAAATATGCTACTAATAAAACTTTTTACTATTACAATTAATCTTTATCAAATTTTTGTAGTAAATAGTTTAGATTATGTTCTTTATAGTAGTAAAAATTTTAACAAATATAATATTTTAAAAAAATATACTTGTATATATTGTAAAGTTTCCGGGGAGCCTCCAAATTTTCAGGGTTACACAAGATTATTAATTAAATATCATATGATCATCATATGATAAAATAATATCTAACCTTTAAATACATGTATCTCGATAAATATTTACCCAATTTTGATGATTTTACTACCATAAGAATCAGAAAAACCTATTCTACAAATTTTAATTAATTTTTAAAAACAGTTTACATAATAAAATATTTTTTTATATTCAAAAGAAAAAATAGTGACACAAAAATCATATGAAAAATGATCGACATACCCTACCCTTAAAAATAGATCCTGTAATTAAATGATATTTTTAACCAATTACAAACTATCGTTTCGAAAAATTCTTGAAATCACTAGTGTGTTAATCAGTTAAGAATTGGTTTTTTGCGAAATTAACTCCACAACAATTAAAAGGTAGTTAGCTAAATGGTAGGTATAACACTTTGCAAGGTGTCTAGAGTATTAGCAAAATTTTATACTCTCTTTTTCTTCTTGTTGTCTTTGTATTTTTTTATTTATACTTGATTTAAACTTTTAGGTTGTATTAGTATATTAATCTTTGGGAATTGGTTTTAGGTGAAATTACAGTAAGTAAATATAATAACTATAGACATAATATTTTTATACCATATTTTCTTTTTATACATTTCTTAATACTTTTATGCTTACAAATATTGTTATTTTATTTAAAATGTTTAGGTCATTTGTGCACAAAATTTTTGTTATTTGTGTACAAACCTTTTATTTGTATCAAACACGGAATTATTGTTATTCTGAATAAAAAGATTCTTTATAAGGTGTTTTGAAAGTGTTCTTTAAAGTTTTATCTTAAAATTATATTCCAAAAAAATATTTATTGCAGTGTGAAATGGTATTTTGAAATATTCACTGTGAAGTAAAAGTTTTCAAAATCATTAGTATAAAGTAATATCTTCCAAAATAAATTTTTTAAAATTTTGAATTTTTCTATCATATCGCAATCTTTCATGTGATTAATTCTCATAATATCTGTTTATCCATTATCTGATATCAAATATCAGATATGTGTACAAGTTGTGTACATGTATATGTTTTTACATACATAACACAACCAATTGTCACATATGTGATATTATCGTAAGGAAATAAATTGGCTCATATAGGGCAGCGGCAACTTAAACAAGGCTTATAGCTTTTTTTCTATTTTGAGAAAATCACGTTTAAAATTTGTGTAATAATAACAATGATGATCTATTATTAGTATAACCTGTTGGATCAATATTTGCTAGCCAATCACACGAATCCATTTATATGACTCTGCAGCAAGGATCGACAACCGGATATTTAAATTCTAATTTTAGATTACGTTTAATCGTATACAGTATTTCAAAAAGTAAGCATCAGTAAAAATTTTACTATGTAAATCAATGCTTTAAATGTTAAATTATATAGAAAAATTTCTGCTTTATATGATAGTATAGTTAACTCATTTTTGCAAAAAATGCCATAAGCCTTGTTTTAGTTGATGCTGCCCCATATGATTTATAAATAACAAACTATTCGTTTCTAAGTGAAGAAGTTCTTGGGCTACTGATTAGTTTTGATTATTTTGAAACAGTGAATATAGACATTTCTTGGAGCTATTAATTAGTTTTGATTATTTCTGCACAGTGAATATAGACATTCTTAGGCATATGGGTGGATATTGCACACATAAATCTGAATATAATAATACAGTAATAAGTTATGAAAATAAACAATTTTTATTGGATAGTATATTAAATTAGTGGAAACAAGTCATGTGATCAACTGCCAATCATATTATAGAATTTTGATGATCGCCTGTAAGAAATAAAAGCAAAAAACTGAAAAATAAAAAAAAATGCAGTCTAAACCTACTTCAATATGTTAATCATAAATGGGAAGGCAACTAATTTAACCTTAGGTAATATAGGATGACACTAACCCTAAAGTTAATTAAATATGAGTTACCTCTGCTTTAGATGTCCTACCTTTTATAGTAATAGTTATCAAATGGTAATTACATTGGTTGTTTATACAAATTTGTGATTTGTTTACATATCAAATTATCACATTAATGAGCCAAATCTGCCCATATGGGTTAGGTTGGGGGTATTTTTAGACCAGTTTGTTTTAATTTAGGTAAACAAATGATATCATTATCTGTTTATCATGTGATTGTTGATCACTTGGTTAACTGTTCTTTAAGTGTCTCCTAATTTGATTCTTATAAAAATATCACATTATTTTGATTTTACGTCTTAATCATTCATGTATCATCTAATGTGCATCTAATTGTTTTATTCTCTAAATATCGAAATCGATCACAAATGCCCATTAACAGAATTAGTCATATATGTAATTTTTATTTAGTACACCTTACTTATCTTATAGAAGAAAGAATATTTTCCATAAATTGTTTATTTAACTTGGTTTTTTGATCACTATTAATGACATACCAATTCACATTGGTACGGTTAGAGATAGGCAAAATGGCATTTTTCTACACTATGCATGCGCATGGTATGCTGTATGCATGCATGCATGCATACATGCATGCATGTTCTATGCATTATAGCTAATTATGGTCAGAAGTCTGCAGATAGTCTTGAGTCTAAATATTTTATATGTATTTTTTGATGCTGAACAAGTTTACTTAGTGCAATAAGTAAGAATTAATTGGTAAAAATTTGTGAATCATAAGATTTTATAGAATTTTATTAATAAAATTTTACAAAATATTATAATTCACAAAACTTTACTAATTAAATCTAACTTAATTCACTAAGTAAACTTGTTAAGCACTTAAAAATACATTTAATCAGCTAAGTTGTTTTTATTTTACTTGAAATTTGGAGGAAAGATGCATAATTTTAGATTTTATCAAAAAAGTCAAATTTAAGCATCTTTTCTCCAAATTTCAAGTAAAATAAAAACAACCCTGCTGATTTGATGTATTTTTAGGTGCTGAACAAGTTACTTAGTGCATTAAGTTAGAATTAATTAGTAAAATTTGTGAATCATAAGATTTTATAAAATTTTATTAGTAAAATTTTGCAAAATCTTAAAATTCAAAAATTTTTATTAATTAATTCTAACAAAACGCACTAAGTAAACTCGTTCAGCCCCTAAAAATACATTAAATCAGCTGGGTTGTTTTTATTTTACTTAAAATTTGGAGAAAAAATGCATAATTTTGGATTTTTGATCAAAAAAGTCAAATTTAAGCATCTTTTCTCCAAATTTCAAGTAAAATAAAAACAACCCTGCCGATTTAATGTATTTTTAGGTGCTGAACAAGTTTACTTAGTGCATTAAGTTAGAATTAATTAGTAAAATTTTGTGAATCATAAGATTTTATAGAATTTTATTAATAAAATTCTATAAAATCTTATAATTCACAAATTTTTATTAATTAATTCTAACAAAATGCACTAAGTAAACTTGTTCAGCACCTAAAAATACATTAAATCGGCAGGGTTGTTTTTATTTTACTTGAAATTTGGAGAAAAGATGCTTAAATTTGACTTTTTTGATCAAAAATCCAAAATTATGCATCTTTTCTCCAAATTTCAAGTAAAATAAAAACAACCCTGCCGATTTAATGTATTTTTAGGTGCTGAACAAGTTTACTTAGTGCATTAAGTTAGAATTAATTAGTAAAATTTTGTGAATCATAAGATTTTATAGAATTTTATTAATAAAATTCTATAAAATCTTATAATTCACAAATTTTTATTAATTAATTCTAACAAAATGCACTAAGTAAACTTGTTCAGCACCTAAAAATACATTAAATCGGCAGGGTTGTTTTTATTTTACTTGAAATTTGGAGAAAAGATGCTTAAATTTGACTTTTTTGATCAAAAATCCAAAATTATGCATCTTTTCTCCAAATTTCAAGTAAAATAAAAACAACCCTGCCGATTTAATGTATTTTTAGGTGCTGAACAAGTTTACTTAGTGCATTAAGTTAGAATTAATTAGTAAAATTTTGTGAATCATAAGATTTTATAGAATTTTATTAATAAAATTCTATAAAATCTTATAATTCACAAATTTTTATTAATTAATTCTAACAAAATGCACTAAGTAAACTTGTTCAGCACCTAAAAATACATTAAATCGGCAGGGTTGTTTTTATTTTACTTGAAATTTGGAGAAAAGATGCTTAAATTTGACTTTTTTGATCAAAAATCCAAAATTATGCATCTTTTCTCCAAATTTCAAGTAAAATAAAAACAACCCTGCCGATTTAATGTATTTTTAGGTGCTGAACAAGTTTACTTAGTGCATTAAGTTAGAATTAATTAGTAAAATTTTGTGAATCATAAGATTTTATAGAATTTTATTAATAAAATTCTATAAAATCTTATAATTCACAAATTTTTATTAATTAATTCTAACAAAATGCACTAAGTAAACTTGTTCAGCACCTAAAAATACATTAAATCGGCAGGGTTGTTTTTATTTTACTTGAAATTTGGAGAAAAGATGCATAATTTTGGATTTTTGATCAAAAAAGTCAAATTTAAGCATCTTTTCTCCAAATTTCAAGTAAAATAAAAACAACCCTGCCGATTTAATGTATTTTTAGGTGCTGAACAAGTTTACTTAGTGCATTAAGTTAGAATTAATTAGTAAAATTTTGTGAATCATAAGATTTTATAGAATTTTATTAATAAAATTCTATAAAATCTTATAATTCACAAATTTTTATTAATTAATTCTAACAAAATGCACTAAGTAAACTTGTTCAGCACCTAAAAATACATTAAATCGGCAGGGTTGTTTTTATTTTACTTGAAATTTGGAGAAAAGATGCATAATTTTGGATTTTTGATCAAAAAAGTCAAATTTAAGCATCTTTTCTCCAAATTTCAAGTAAAATAAAAACAACCCTGCCGATTTAATGTATTTTTAGGTGCTGAACAAGTTTACTTAGTGCATTAAGTTAGAATTAATTAGTAAAATTTTGTGAATCATAAGATTTTATAGAATTTTATTAATAAAATTCTATAAAATCTTATAATTCACAAATTTTTATTAATTAATTCTAACAAAATGCACTAAGTAAACTTGTTCAGCACCTAAAAATACATTAAATCGGCAGGGTTGTTTTTATTTTACTTGAAATTTGGAGAAAAGATGCATAATTTTGGATTTTTGATCAAAAAAGTCAAATTTAAGCATCTTTTCTCCAAATTTCAAGTAAAATAAAAACAACCCTGCCGATTTAATGTATTTTTAGGTGCTGAACAAGTTTACTTAGTGCATTTTGTTAGAATTAATTAATAAAAATTTGTGAATTATAAGATTTTATAGAATTTTATTAATAAAATTCTATAAAATCTTATGATTCACAAAATTTTACTAATTAATTCTAACTTAATGCACTAAGTAAACTTGTTCAGCACCTAAAAATACATTAAATCGGCAGGGTTGTTTTTATTTTACTTGAAATTTGGAGAAAAGATGCATAATTTTGGATTTTTGATCAAAAAAGTCAAATTTAAGCATCTTTTCTCCAAATTTCAAGTAAAATAAAAACAACCCTGCCGATTTAATATATTTTTAGATGCTGTACAAGCTTATTTAGTGCATTAAGTTAGAATTAATTAGTAAAATTTTGTGAATCATAAGATTTTATAGAATTTTATTAGTAAAATTTTACAAAATCTTAAAATTCACTAATTAATTCTAAAAAAACGCACTAATAAACTTGTTCAGCACTTAAAAATACATTAAATCGGCAGGGTTGTTTTTATTTTGCTTGAAATTTGAAGAAAAGATGCATAATTTTGGGGTTTTGATCAAAAAAGTCACATTTAAGCATCTTTTTTCCAAATGTCAAGTAAAATAAAACAACCCTGCTGATTTAATGTATTTTTAGGCGCTGAACAAGTTTACTTAGCGCGTTTTGTTAGAATTAATTAATAAAAAATTTGTGAATTTTAAGATTTTGTAAAATTTTACTAATAAACTTCTATAAAATCTTATGATTCACAAAATTTTACTAATTAATTCTGACTTTATGTACTAAGTAAGCTTGATCATCACAAAAAAATACATATAAAAATATTCAGATTCAGTTAGTTTGCAGACTTAAGTTTGAGTCTGGTCTAAAGTTTGAAATTAATAAATTTTAGAGTCTGAGGTTGGTCTGCTCCCAGATCAGACACAGATTGGACCAGACCTGAACTGGATCTAGAAGCACTAGTCACACCAAGATAGTTATTTTGGTAGTAAAATTATAAAGTTATTTATTATCAATTATTTTTTTTTGTATGGGCATATTATATTAAATTGCTTAGACCATGCGCATGCATGCATGCATGCATGTATGCATCATGGCATGGTGCCCATCTCTAGGTACGGCGTTTCTCGCAAGTTTATCAATTAGTCTAATAAAACTTCGTTACAATAAACAGATAATAATAATAATGATAAATAAATAATAAATCAACAAATAAATAAATAACATATTGGATTACTACACTCTTGGTAAAAATCTGATGTACCGTATATGTCGTATTAGTAAATTATGGTTAGGGTAAAATCAACCCCAAAAATTGGTGTTTATATATAACTTTCGAATCTCTGTACTTAAATTCCGTTTAGTCATGTGATTTGGCTATATTGTTGGGTTAGATAATCAATCAATTAATAAATAAACATACGATGTGAAAAATTATAAAGTTTTAATGTTTGTCTGTCACATTTAAACAATTTGATTGGTCGTATTTCAGTTGATCTACATCAGGTGATCTACATGCGTCGTTGGGTGCACGATTTACTATGCAAATCAAAATTATCGATGATTTTTTAAGTGATTATTAATTGATGGAATACGTAATATGTTTTTTATATATAAAACTGGGCTTCACTTTTTTAGATGCATGGATTGCTGATTTTTTCTTAGCCGGAAAATTTTACCACTAAGCGATTCTTACACATAGTCTTTACAAAGTTACAAGATTTTTTTTCTTGTTACTTATTGGAAAACAACTTTTTTTCCTGACACTTTTAAATGAGCAAAATTTTACTTAAATTAATCGAACAAAATTGAATTAATTCTTTCAACTAAAATAAAATTTTGCTTCGTAATTTTGTTCTTTGGAACTTAATACTTACCTGTACAAAATTTGGATTCGAATCAATCAATTTTAAAGGTTGTGCATCTAAATAAAGGTTTGAAATTGCGTGTTAAATAATACTTGTAAAATACATATTCGATATTGTTACACAACATTTCAAAAAAATCTTCAATAATAAATTTTTATATGATACCACGTAGAGTTTTGATATACATAGTACACCGCGCACTCCAATGCGTCGTCCCTATTACCTTTATTGAATTACGGCTTTATTGTTATATCTAAAGTTTTAATGTTTGTCTGTCACATTTAAACAATTTAATTGGTCGAATTTGGATACTGTGATCAAGATCATCAGTTGTTCTACATCAGGTGATCTACATGCGCCGTCCCTATTATCTGTATTGAATTACGGCTTTATTGTTATATACTTTAGTAAAATAATTTATATCTATACTCCTATCTATACTACCAAAGTTTAATGTTTGTCTGTCACATTTAAACAATTTGATTGGTCGAATTTGGGTACTGTGATCTAGTGAATGGCGCCGTAAATAGCCAATTACTACAATTATATTTACTACATATATTTTTACATACCATTTTTTAAACCTTAATTGTAATAATTATGTAGTTATGTAGTTTTATTTACTACATGTAGTAATATGTAGTAATATAATATTAGTTATTTAGATGTAGTAATTATGTAGTAATGTAGCATTATTACTACATGTAGTAATATGTAGTAATATAATCTTAGTTATTTATATGTAGTAATTATGTAGTAATGTAGTATTATTACTACATGTAGTAATATGTAGCAATATAATATTAGTTATTTATATATAGTAATTATGTAGTAATGTAGCATTATTACTATATGTAATAATATATACTAATATAATATTATTTACTACATTAACTTCAACTTTTATTCCTTTACAATTTACACCTTCAATTACAACTCACACCTTTAAACACAACTCACGGTCACCAACAACGATGAGGTTATTTATATTAACTTGCTAAAAGAACTTATTTTAACTTATTTCCTTATTCCTATATTTATACTTATATATATATATATATATATTTTTTTTAATGGCCGTCTACTTTGGCTGACGGTTTTATTGAATATTTGTAATATTTGTTACATGAATAAGTGTACAACTAGCCACACGTGCACTTTTGGTGCCTAATTTAAGTAGTCCGCCCGAAGGTTCTACACTAGCTGTCATACCTGCAGACCAACTATGGGACCTGCCTATTTAAACTCTCTAACCCATGCTTCTCCTATTACTATCTTACCTATAAGCCAGTATATATTATGGCTTTTCTAGGGTTATTCACAATAACTACCGACCTTAGGGCTACTTTACCCTTGTAGAAATTGCCAGCCACTTACAAGAATATGTCCCACATCATATAACTATCATGGTCTTCAGTAACTTGCGCCAAGGCCACATCGTTACCTACATTGCCCTTATAAGGTTCGTTCCGACCCCAGTACAACCTTATTTTGGTAGCACTTATTAGATCTTCTCTACCTCCTTACTCGGGACTTGCCAAACGGGTTTCTGTTTTTCTGGTTCCCTGGATTTGCAGTGTAACAAACACCATTGCGCCCGAAAGCTCCCATTCACGATGGAGGACCAAGGTTACAGGTTTCATAGCCAACCAATCTGAGCCACAGTTACCGAACACAGGTCTCTTTTTCATTATCGTCACCAGTGGGATTTGAACTCTCAACCTGCCGCTTGGGGGTGACAACTTGGCAACTTCTCTAAGTCGCCACACCCTATATTTATGCTTATATGTATGTGATTTTTACTATTATATACTAATGCATACTGATAATTATAAATATTGCAAATAATTCTTTGCATGCATAAAACTCTACTGAGCTAACTAATATACCTTATTACCCAACTATATGATTTCAGGTTTGATTGCTAACCCTAATAAACTCTATATGCATAAACTTTACTGATCTAACTGATATATCTCTATAATCAATTGTTTATTTAATGTCATATGACTTCAGGTTCAAGGTTCGATTACATTACTACTAATGTATTCCACAGCTGTGATCGTCAAATAATATTTGAATTAGTCAATTGCACATTGATAAAGTATCAGTATATATAAAAATAATTACTACATATAATATATATTACTACATGTAATAATGTTTACTACATGTAATAACAATTACTACATGATGTAGTAAATATTACTACAATTACTACATTACTACATGTAATAATGTTTACTACATGTAATAATAATTACTACATGATGTAGTAAATATTACTACAATTACTACATTACTACATGTAATAATGTTTACTACATGTAATAATAATTACTACATGATGTAGTAAATATTACTACAATTACTACATTACTACATGTAATAATGTTTACTACATGTAATAATAATTACTACATGATGTAGTAAATATTACTACAATTACTACTTTTTGTAGTAAATAATTACTACATACTACAAATCACAATTTGAATTACGGCACCAATCATTACTGTGATCAGGATCATCAGTTATTCTATCAGGTGATCTACATGCGCCGTCCCTATTATCTGTATTGAATTACGGCTTTATTGTTATATACTTTAGTAAATTAATTCATATCTATATACTAAAGTTTTAATGTTTGTCTGTCACATTTAAACAATTTGATTGGTCGAATTTGGGTACTGTGATCAGGATCATCAGTTGATCCACATCAGGTGATCTACATGCGCCGCCCCTATCTGTATTGAATTACGGCTTTATTGTTATATACTTTAGTAAAATAATTTATATGTCGCTAACTGCACAATCAAGTCCTCTTCGTGTTCATGTCCATCATGTGATACATGTGTACCCATGATAGTTCAAACAATTTAATCTTACCACGTTCCTATATTTACTGCGTTTCAGATTGGATCAAATATTCATAATTAATAAATCAACGTTAATAGTTAAGATTTTTATGTCTATAATTGTATATACTCTATAAAAAACAAGTTATTTTTTGTGTCCTGTATATTAGGCATACAAAAATTATAAATTTGAACTGAAATCTATTGGTTATTGTTGATACTTTTTTTTTATAATTACTAACTTATAGCACGGACGTAAGGACGTGTCTAACTACTAGTAAGTAATAAAGATACAATAATATAACTATTATGCAATGAATTTGGTTCATTTTATGGGATTGTAATTTGCACTTTATGTTTTTAAACTATAACCTTATTAACCTTATTTACATGTATAGTATATGAATAATGCTTCTATAAAGGAAAAAATAAATAAGTACTCTAATTGATTTTACCAAAAAAAAAAATAAATAAGTAACCAATGGATTCACATTGCACGGTAGCGACTGATATTTGCAAAATCTTTTTTCCGCGATTGTCCAATTCGTAAGCTATATAAACACGATACTTAGTCAAAATTTTTTTTACCAATGCCATCATTTTTGCTTCATTTTAAAGTAAGGTTTTTTTAAATAACATGTTTGTAATTAATGTTGGGCAATTGGACATAAAGAATATAAAAAACTTATTCTACTATTTAAGAAAATGTACTAATCAGATTGAATGTCATTCTCAAGCTTTGCAAAATGACCTAATTACTATAAATCGTGACAATCAAAAAACCAAAAAAAAAAAAAAATTGACCTGAAAACCATCTTTTAGTCACTCTGATGACTAAAATAAAATCCGCGATTGCGCTGGCTAAATTAATTGAGAATATTCCAATTTAGCAAATTATCAATAAATTCGATGTTGGTCAGTTTGATCATGATCGAACGATCAGATTATGCAATTTATTTTGAAGTAAGTAATTTTTATTATTTAATTTAATTCCAGATGAAATTTATGTATAAATGTTAATTATTTATTGTTTCTAGACTATGAAAATAGTTACGTATGTAAAGATAAATTAAATAAAAATTTTATTTGTGAACTTGGAGATCTCCTTGAACGCCTAATTTTAACAAAATCGACATTTCCATTTATCCCTACAATTCGCCATTCTGAAACTCCATGACCGCAATATGCTTATCATAATTTATATCAAAATTTGCAAAGAAATTTTTGTTAGAGCGCGAGAAAGTAATTTAACATTCAATATTTTAGATTAAAAATGCATATTTGTCAATCTTTTAGTCTTATTGAGGTAGATCTGTGACTTTTGCATACGTACGCACACGGTAAAGTCGTGATACTTGTGCACAGCAAAAGAGCTGAAGAATTGTAATATTACGTATTTCGTATACAATAATAAACTAAAAAATTTAGAAAATATTTATTGGATTTATCGCTCTTTACGTCAAATGATTTATGAGAACCCCCTATGATTCTGCAATTGCCATTATTAAAATAAGAGTATTGCTAACTTTCACCCGTGGTAATATCATCAAGTCAAATAATAGTTTAAAATTTTATTTTTAGTCTTAACCTAACATTAACCCTAACTTCTAATAGGAATTGCATTTTTTGAAAAAATTATGATAAATGATATCACCCCCGGTGAAAATTAGTCTTATTATTGAAATAATGGTAATACACAGAATTATTATGAATCCTATATACCATTGTTTAATAAATCCTATAAATAATTTCAATTTCTACAGCACCCCAATATGAAAGTCCAACTTGCCCAATATTAGAGTTTAAAAACTATTTTTAATACACAATAGCAAAGTTTCATTAATGAGTAATTTCACTCAATCTATTTTCTTTTTTAGGGAATGTCTAAGCAATATATCCAACATGAATTACCTACAGAGATTTTAATATATATCTTTAAGCGTGTAAGGTTACCTAAAGAATTAATCTTAAGCTGTACACGGATAGCAAATCTATCGAAAGACCCTCAAGTGAAAGCAGCATGGATTATTTATCAATTTGGTGCAGCGCACTGTCTGTTTTATGCAATTAAAATAAGGTCTTCATTTTTGGATGCGACTGTCGCGCAAGCAATTATTGCTCGAGGAGGCATACTTTCCAGATATTTTGTTCATATGTTTCAAATGAATTTCGGTGCTTATGATAATAAGTTAATAGAGCTAAAAATTGCTTATGGTGTAGGCTCATCACAACTACAAAAATCACAAACCATTCCTTGGGCTAGTGATTTGCCTATTTCTGTTTATATATTCTTGTTAAAGGCTGCATCCGAAATATGTAAGTCAGATTTGTGCTTAAAAGTCAACGATATGGTGCTTTTCATTTTTATGCTGGAGGACATCAGATAGTTCACTACGCTCCATTTGTATTGGCAAAAAATATAGATCAGATTAAAGACTTGATATTAAGCTTTAAATTCATTCCTCTTCCTCCGAGAAGTCGTGATAAACTTCCAGAAAATAATAGCCAAGAAGATATTGCTCCCGAAGAATATCCTCCAAAAGATGGTCACGAAAATAATCTACAATTAAATGTGATCGCAAGATCGTTTTTATTCGCAAAAAAATCGTTAATTTGTGGAAAGAAATCGGTTATTATGAAATCTGTTATGACGTAAATGATCTCTTAATGCAAGGAGCACACCCTATTATATTTCCTCCGCAAATCATCAAGATGGTCCATGTCTGACAGGAAATTCGTTAACGCGAGATTAACCGAATTAATCGAAGTTGGGTTCAATTAACTTACTGTATAATTCTTGACATCCTTCTTGTCTTTGAAAAAAGATTAGAATAAATTGGCAAAACCTTATTAGAATCGTTCGCAGAAATCAAACACGAATCTATTACGTAATTGTTTAATAGAAACAATTAACTCAAAATTAAAATTTAAAAGTCAACCCGTCCTAAATTTTATGCATAAATTTCTCCCTTATTCAATCGAATTTGTTCAAACTTTCAATTTTATTCGAATTCTTGCAAAGTCTGGACATTTTTACATTCATTGGTGGCTAAGGTCGGTATTATGTACTTACAAATAACGCAAATATGCTTAATTATGGAATAATTTTTCACTATAAAAATTTTTTCTATGAAGTGTCTTTACAGAAACCTATAAACTTGCTTGAATTATTTAAAATATAAATAAATATAGTTAAAATTTAGCTTTGTTTATGTTATCTTAATATATCTAACTTGTTATCATATTTTTAACATATAATAAAAAATTTTGAAAGTAAACTTTACAAATATAACAATAAATATTATATATTAAAGTTATATCTTATGGCTGCTGCAAATAAAGAACCATTAACATGTGAAATTGCTATAAAGTGCTCAACATTTCACACTTCATATAATCTAGGGACAGTATATACTTTTTATTATTTATTTATCAACAGGTGATGATTTATGATCTAGATATGCGCATAAATTCAGATTTATCTATTTATCATTTCGTTTAAATAAGTAAAAATTATAAGGTAACTTTCTTTCATTATTTTAATTGGTTCTCTCGGTCTTTTTTTGTGTTTTATTCTTTTTCCCTTTTTTTTATATCATGCTTGTGAATGTGCATATTCCGAAAATCCATATTTTCCCTATCATTAGGTATTTTTTATCATCCATAATATAACCATACGCTTCGTTTAGCTTCATTTCTGGTATATAACATAACTATGCTGTACAATAAGTTTTTATCGAGGCGAGCAAAAAAATTTGACCACACTTCTGTCATAAGGATGTGGGTCAAGAGCTGACTCAGCCGATGGGCTACGTCCAGCCCATACCATTACATAAAAAAAAAAAGATCATGTACGTTTTGATTTAGTATTAATAATTAATAATAATTACAAATTTAATGAGTTCATTAAAAAATATGTATAATTACGTTGTTAATTTGAAAAAATTCAATTATCATAATGTAGAGAAAGATAATATGATACAATCTTTTTGTTTTGAATGCTTTTAGCACGGTATGAGGAATGAAACTTTGAACTATGTCAGTCGCTATTGATAGACATAAGAATACGATCTAATGATGTCTTCCAGTTTAATAATTCAGAAATTCTACAAGAAAAAAATACTATGAAATATCTTTGCGATCAACGTGATCGACGTCTACGTGATTTCTTGGCTTTTATGATCACATGTTCGAATATCCTGTGACATACCTGTCCAATATTTTAGGGTAAATTTTAGGGCTAACACTGCCTTTGACGAGCAGAGATTATCAATTCATCTATCCCATAAAAAATCTGAAAAAAAATGTGCAAAACGCAGTGACTTATTTTCAAATATAGGCAAAGACCTAATGATAATGTAAAAAGCGAAGCCGTTTTATCAATTAGAATTGCATTGCAATTCTCTCCCTTTTTTTTTCTTTTATTTTTTAATTTTTTTTAATTTTTTTTCCGGCAGTAATCAAAATAGCAATAGCAAATAGCAATAGTTAATAGCAATAACAATAACAACTGTAATGGCTATTTCAAATTCTATCTAAAAAGGGTCGACGAAAATTTCCTTTCCGAGGAAATTTTGACCGCAGATTTTCCGTAGTAGCACGATCTAACCATGTACGATGAAAAAGTTGGCATGATCCGGTTTATACATGCACATAACCATCACACAGCACATAGAAAAATGGAATACCTTTAAAAGGATTTTGCAAAAATTATCATAGCCTACATACATCCAAAAGTTGAATGGAACCATTCCTCTCATATTACATGTTGTCGTACTGTTACAAATAAATTTAACATAATATTGGTCTGGAAATTCATATTTACATATTGACAAGAATCAACATCCACAAAGTTTATCAACCCATATATATTACGGTTTAGATTTTTTTTTTTTACGCACAGAAACTTGACGTTTTTCACTCAGTCCTCAGTTTTAACAATTTATTTTTCAATAACGAGCAACAATCACGATGCCAAGAAATCGAAAAAATTAACACAGTAACTTATGCGATAGCCACAATATACATTAAAGCGCACAATATAAACCATAATTTTTTTCCTAATTATTAATCCAAAGTTTATAGTTTCGTTTAAAAAATAAAATAAAAATTTTAAGCATAAAAATTTTTCAAAAAATTAAAAAAATGATTTAACAAAAAATTTTTTAAAAAATTAATGGATTAAAAAAATTTCCTTTAAAAAAAAAAAAAAAAAGGAATATTAACGCTTACATCTTGCGGGCAAGTTTGCCTGTTATCATTTCTAAAAAAATATTTACACAAAGCGAATTCTGATTCATAAAATCACCGATTTCTGGTAAAAAAAAATCGGTTAACGGATTATAACGTAATATTCCCCAAATTGCTTTACAGTACGTACGTACGTACGTACAGCATTCGATAGTGATACAAAACTCTAAAATAGATGCATACATTTACATTTGCATTAAATGATTTAAACAAACGTTGAATCAGATTTCCGTTCTTATCCATAATCAAAAAGTAAAAAGAAAAAGATTTATAATAAGCTATTTCATCATAAAAAATCAACTAATTTAGACTCGATATGCTTGGATACAATTATCAACATGTTAAAAAGGATGAAAATAAGGTTTTCATTTATTATCAAAAATCTGCAGAGTTGGGGGACGCTGGTGGAATAAATTGTGTTGGATATTGTTATGATGAAGGAATTGGAGTTGAAAAGGATCAAAATAAAGCTTTCATTTATTATCAAAAATCTGCAGAGATGGGGAATGCAACAGCGACAAATAACGTTGGATATTGTTATCATAATGGAATTGGTGTTGAAAAGGATGAAAATAAAGCTTTCATTTATTATCAAAAATCTGCCGAGATGGGAGACTCTAGTGGAACATTTCAAGTTGGATATTGTTATCAAAATGGAATTGGAGTTGAAAAGGATGAAAATAAAGCTTTCATTTATTATCAAAAGTCTGCAGAGATGCGTGACGCTAGTGGAATGTCAAAAGTTGCAGAATGTTATCGTAATGGAATTGGAATAGCAAGAGATCTAAATAAAGCCATGCATTGGTATCAAAGGTAAATTTTGGTTTTAAATTTATGCTAGTGTATTGTGTCGTATTGTGACGTATTGTAACCCAATCATAAGATCAGACGTAATTGAAATTAAAATATGTTTAGAGTCATGATGAAATTTAAAATAAAATTAGGCATGCCTAAATTTTTATAAGAGAAATTTTGATTTTTAAGAAAAAAGAACGTGTGTCGAACATGTTAATATTTTCTCATTATAAGTTACTTATATACGTAATATGTACTTATTTGTACTTATTTAATAATTTCATATATTTAAATCGCGATTAGGGAAAAAGAATTAACATCAGGTATTTATTATATCATAAATATTTTATAAATTTAATATTTTACTAATTTTTATAAATGAAGTTAAAAATGATTGGATATCTAATTCTGAGATTGAAGATGATTTGAAAAAAATATTGATGGAAAATAAATATCAGTTATCTTGGATTTCTTATGATGAATTTTATGAGATTGAAGAAATAGGTAGAGGCGGATTTGCAACTGTATATTCTGCTAACTGGCTTGATAAAAGTCAGAACATCAACAGAGAGGTTGCACTTAAATTACTTCATAACTCAAATAATTATCATGAAGAATTTATAAGAGAAGTAATATTTATAAAATCAACATTAATTGTATTATTCGTTATTTATCATTTATATAATAATCGAATATATCTATTTCTTTTAATTAGTTAAAAGCTTATTGTGATATCGGACTTAAAGATCCAACATTTTTAAAATGTTTCGGCATATCAAAAGACAAAGCATCTAACGATTATATTCTAGTCATGGAATATGCGTCAGAAGGTAGTTTGCGTAAAAATTTGCGTAGAATAGCACAAATGGATTGGAAAGATAAATTAAATCTGCTACAATGTATAGCGTCAGATCTTCAAATAATTCATTCTCATGACCTTATTCATTGTGATTTACATAGTGGAAATATACTACAATCTGACTTGAAGAGTGCATATATTGCAGATTTAGGACTTTCAATAACAGCTAATATTGCTTTAAAATCGAAATCTGATACAATTTGTGGAATTTTACCTTATATTGCTCCTGAAGTTTTGAATAATCAACGATACACTAAAGCATCGGATATTTATTCATTTGGTATAATTATGTGGGAAATTTTATACGGTAAACCTGTCCCTTTTGAGTTAAATTCAAAATTGCAATCTAAATTACAATTTCAAATGCAAGTATGTGATGGTTTACGCCCAAATATTTATGAAAATACTGCAAAGTGCTATGCCGATTTAATGAAGAAATGTTGGAATGCAATACCGAAAGAGCGACCAGCTATAACTGAAATTTGTGATATTTTTGCAGAATGGCAAAGCAGTGAAAGTGCTTTATTTGAATTGGCCGAATCTGATAAAAAATTACAAAATATAAAAAATGAGGTTATGAATGTATATATTGACTCTCATTATAAAAGTTGTTTTATTTTATCCAATAATGATTATAAAGGTATTTATAAGTTATAAATTATAATTATATTTTCTATATTATTGCTTTGTTAATAATTCTTTTTATAGATAGTAAATTATATGAACTTGAAGTACCAGATATTATCGATAAATAAGAGCAACTCTTCCAATTTTGGAACTGAATATAAGGAAGAATATACAAGTATTATACTTTACAGATGTAAACCCGAATACAGTAGAATATTGAGTATCATGTATACTACTTATGTAATATTTCACACTTGGATGATAAAAGTTGGACTTTCCCTTTATATCGATATAAATTCCTTATATGATATTTAATAAATTTGAATAATAAATTTTGAATATGCAATTTTTTAAAATTAAATCTTACTATTTATGACGCATATCAATATCTAAGATAGGGATCAAATTTGCCCATTTCTTTATTAACAATAATATTGACTTTCGTTNTTAACCTAATGCTGGCTAACTTGTCGTGAAAATAATAGGAGCCGCAATTCCTTATATCAAGCTTCAAATTAATTTAAATAATAAATTTAGAATTTGCAATTTTTAAATTAAATCTTACTGTTTATCTAAATACTGTAGGAGACAACATTTGATACTTCCTTTGCTAACAATAATATTGACTTTCGTTAGAATAATTTAACTTTTCGAGTATAGCCTAATTAACATTCATTATTTACTTAATGGGTATCCGTTAGCCGTACTAAATTTAGTACAAAAAACTTAATTTAGTACAGTTAAACTAGTTGTGCGCCTGCCCTTTATTTTTTATTTTTTTTTATATTAATTTTGTTGCTGATTATTGTGAAATTTTATCATTTATTTGAATTTTGTTCATTTTGTTTTGATGTTTTGTTGTTTTTTTTTGTAATTATTGGTTAATGATTTTTTGTTGATAGTAGTTATTTTTTTTAATTTGGTGGGGAGTTTGTTGTATTATTTTGTTGCAGATTAAATAAGTAAAGTTGTTTGTGTGATAGTTGTCGGAAGATAGGTTATATTTCATTTACGAAAGGTGGATTTTTTATTTGTGTGTATTTTTTTATTCACTTTTATTGTTTTTTAAGGTTTTTTTTTTTAAGTTTTATGATAATTTTATAAAAAATTTTGAAATTTGTACAAGCATATTTTATGATTTGTACAACTTTGATTCAGTTATTTAGATTATCAATTAAATAAAAAGCATGATTGTATGTACAAGAAAGGAATTTATATGAGAAAATAAATTTATCTCATATGTATTAGTCTTCTCTGTTTATTTCTTTTAATCTTGCATATTCATTTATAACTGATATATTTGTTTTAATAGTGTTGTAGTCTAGATTTAAGATGTTAATAGTTTTCCACGTAGGTGCTCTGCTTATAATAATGTATACTTGTCTTTTCATGAAAATGTTGTGGTCTACATTAATTGTAGTATGGGGCAGAGTTAGTTCTTGAGTTTTGTGAATTGTAAGTGCAAAGGCTTCTGAAAGGCGAATTGTTATTGTGATGCTGGACTTCTATTAACTTCAAAGTACATTATTTCTTTTTGCATATTTAGTTTAATTATTTTGTTGTAGTTAGGAATTTTACTTTGATAGTTTTGTCACTAGTTATGCTTGTAATTACATCTAATGTTCCATTGCAGCTATTGTCAAATATTTATTGTTCAGAAATATAACTTTTGCTTCTTTAAGAATTACTTCATTTGGTAGGTTAGTATAACAGTTTAAGTTAAGGTTAATTTGGTCAGTCATGGTTAGAGTTTATAATTTAGAGTGTTATTTGGATTATAGTATGATTCTCCAAAAGTTAGTTCCCATCAACTAATTTTCCTGACACCATATCCCCAACAGAATGTTTCATCTCAGCACTTCTTGTTGACAGAATATTTCTTCAAAATATTACGCTTTCTATAGCTTCTTTTACTAATATTATATAATTCAACAAACCATTTATATAATATGACATTTTTAATTTGAGTTTTCTCTAACATTAAGTTTTATGTTTGCACTTTTTCTGATAATTTTTTACTAGCACTAACAACTTAGTCTAAACTATACTATCACCTAACCCTAACTCTAACTCTAACTCTAGTTTAGACCAAGTACTTAATCATATAATGTGATAATCATGAATATATTACTATTCTTAAAACTACTCAATAATTATTTTTAAATGAAATTTCTAATTGGAAAAAGATCTTGTCAGAAATATATCATGTTAGTAAAATGTCTTTTTAAAAATACATCCTGTTAAAAAAAGGAGATATAAAAAAACAAAATATGTTAAAGAAAGATTCTGTTAACAAAAAGTGCTATAAATAAAACATTCTATTGGGAATATAGTATTAGAAAAATGAGCTAGCAGGGAACTAACATTCAGGAAATCAAGAAACAATAGTCATTTGCTCTTGAAATAATTGAATTAATGCAATTTTTATTTGTCAGAAGATTTTTGCATATGATTGTGTTAATTTGTTTGGCTATTTCACATGTTTCAATAAGGTAAGTTGGGTAAGTTGAGGTAATATTATGTTTAGGTACTAAGTTTGGATTTTATTATTGATCTTTTTTTTTGATGAGTAAAATAAATGTCCATATCTTAATTCTTGAAGTAGATTATAAAAGTTAGAATTGTTTCTTTGCCTTTTTAGTTGAGTTAGGAATGATGAAAAAATCTTTTTCAAACTAGTAAGTAGAAGTCATATTGAGCATTTATGAGAGGTAATTGAAATAGATTACCAATTAAGAGCACAGAAATTCCTCTATAACTTTGGAGTTGTTGTGGATAAAACCAAATATATTGCTTATAAAAAAGAATAGAACATTAGAAACAATAAATACTTTTTTATAAATAGGGCTCCTATTTATTTTTAAGTTGTTTTTTGTATTTTGGTTATAATTTGCTAATGTTTGGTAATGCAAATGTAGTTGTTTATTTTTAGTGCTGAATAAATGTTCTGCTATCAATATTTTGTGCAGCTACTTTAGTGTATCTACTTATTTGCACAAGTAATACAAGGAAATTGCCAATCAGAGAGTACAAATTTCGACTATTCCAGATCAGCTCTATGAAGAATTCGAACATGCGTAAAGAAGAAAAAAGTAAAAATATGCAAAAACTAATATTTAAATTGATCTTGGTGCACTAATTAAACATGAAAAAAATAAAATTTTACTTATATTTTAAATCTATAGCCTCTAATATTAAGGCCCTAATCCTAAATTTCTATCTTACACACTTAGTTTATTTACAAAATCAGATTTTTTTTTTGGTTTATATTACCTTTGCAAATAAGTAAAATGCTACTTCAGTTGGTGCTCTTATGAAATAATTTATTTTTTTGATTTAATAAATTAATTATTATGTGTATGCCCACTAATCCCATTATAGTATTAAAAAAAAATAGTGATATTTTTTGTCAATTTCTAATCTCCAAGAATTGCAAAGGATATCATAGATTGAATATTGGTCTTCATCTAGTACCAGTGCTTGGTGTAGATCTATATTTAATATTTTATGTTCTAGTAACATTAGTTATTAATTCATAAATTTCTATATTTTTAAAAAAATATCGTCCTTTTTTGGAAGCTGTATAATACTATTAAGCAAACAAGTATATATAGCAATTATTCTAAACTATTCCAATTATAATTATAAAAAAATATCTATAATTTGTGACATTTTTTTGTTTTTGTATAAAAAAAACAAAAAAATAGCATCAAACAAACAAGAATTCAAAGCACCTGAACTTTTATTATTATATACATTTGAAAAAGAAGAATTATTAGACTTTTTAGTTTTATTTTAGTTTATACTTTTGCTTTATCATTAATTAATTCTTTTGTTTTGTCATCAGCTAATATTCTAAATTAAATATAAAGTAGATATGTCTAATTCAGTACACCTAAATACTATGTGATATATCAATTAGAATCAGATAATTTTGGTACTATTTGATTCATCTCATCGAGACAAATCAAATGACACCAAAATGATCTGAATCTGATCACACAATCAGGAGATATCACATTTTAATGATTATCTTAAAAAATAGTTCAATTTTGGCGCAGTACCTAATTTTGTGCACTAAAGATTACTAATAATATCTTGTGAACCATTAATTCAAATTATATGGGCTGCCGTCAATAGAAATCAGGCAGATTAACATTCTGAAAAAAATTAATGCCTTAACTTTCACAGCTTATTGTTCAGTGAATTTCGAAGCTATTAACATTATTTAGTAATCAAAAGAAAGCTTAGGTCTTAAGCTTTCTTTTGACTATTATATGATAATAATAACTTCGAAATTTATCGAGCTATGAGCTGTAAAAGTTATGCCATTGATTTTTTTCAGAATGTTGATCTGCCTGAATTCTATTGACGGCAGCCCATATGATTTTTGTACTATTCAATACGTCAATATGAGATGAATCAGATAGTACTAAAATTATATGATTATGATCAATAGTTCACAAAATATAATCATTTAATCAAAATAACCTGTGTAGAGCAAAATTTGAAATTAATATAAAATTATTGATAACCTTTAACAGACTGATTTATTTTTAATGATTTTACCACCAAACTAACTGCTTTGAAGAAACAATTCCAATGAGTCCAAAATTGTTAAAATCTAATTATGGGATCACAAGATCGTTAAAGATTTTCTTATTATTTTGATAAAAATTAGATTAGTTAAACTAATTAATTTTTATTCACAGTCATACAAAAATCTTAACAATCTTGTAATCTCATGATTAGATTTTAACGATTTTGGGCTTGTTGGAATCATCTTTTCAAAGTGATTATTTTGGTGGTAAAATCGTTAAAATGGACTGGTCTATCAAAATTTATCTATAATTTTATACTAATTTTCAAAGATTATATAAATAGATTATTTAGGTTAAATAATAATATCTTGTAAACTATTAGTCATCATAAAATTTTGGTACTATTTGATTTATTTCGATGAGACAAATCGAATGGTACCAAAATTATATAATTCTGATCAACAGTTTGTAAGATATTATTAGTGTGCCAAATTAGGCACTGCACCAAATTAGACATATTTACCTTATCTAATAAAACAAATTTTAAAGAACACAAGTAAAATATTTTGATTAAGAAAAAACAAATTTATATAGATATTACAGTATTTAGCAAAGTGACTTTTTGTTCAACTAAATAGACAAGGGTAACTTGTTAAAGCTTGAAGCCTATCTTGTATTATAGTACCCTTATGTTTTTTTTTTTTTTTTTTTTTTTTTTTTTTTTTTTTTTTTTTTTTTTTTTTTTTTTTTTTTTTTTTTTTTTTTTTTTTTTTTTTTTTT
>QKWP01000331.1:67743-133506 GCA_003550325.1 Gigaspora rosea
TTTGTTTTTTTTTATTTTTTTTTTAATTCGTTTTTAATTTTACTTTTAAATTAATTATTTTTTTCTTTTTTTTAATTTTAAAAATTATTTTTTTTTAAATTCGGTTTAATATAATTATTTTTTTATTTTTTTCTTTAATAATCTATTTAATTTAATCTTAAATTATTATTTATTTGAAATTATTTTATTATTTTTAAATTATTTTACTTGGCTGATTTTTAAATTATTTTTTTATTTTAGAACCCATAGAAGAAATTCAATTACAACTTGATTCAGGTTTGTATATATATATTTTTTATTTTACAAATCTTTATTTACATTATTTTATCCAAAATACTAACCTTAACACTATTCGCTTTAATCTCTACCCTAATACTATCTAACCCTATCCCTAATTTTACTATCTAACACTAACTATCATACTCTATCTCCTAATTTCGACCCATTACAACATCATTTACAGCGCCCATAGATGACTCTACCGGTTACAACACCTAGCGAAATGTTAAGACAACGTAACAAGATAACGACACCAACGATAAAACACTACAAATAAACGACAGTAGAAGAAAGTTAAAGACGTGATGAAACGACAATAGAATAAAAAAAAGTAGCCGAACGACGACATTGCATTGGCAAAAGCGATGCCTTACTAATGACTTCCACGCCTTATTCACGACTACAATTACAACGCCAAACCAACAGCGACGATAACAAAAGGAGATATCAACAACAATGACGAACTGCGACGTTATAAGAAATAAAAAAAGGCTGTAAATTACAAAAAAAAAAAAGTGAAGTGTACAGTACTTATTTGTTGATCCATGTAACAGGTAATCACAGGATCCAACCCGAATCAGAGATCGATTGTGCACGTGACCTGAAAAATCTCACCTACATCCTGGCACTCTTCAATATTTTAAACAAGATTCTGCACTTATTTGATAAATTTGAAGATCACTACAGATTATTAATGTTTTTATTTTCCTGATGATAAGTAGATTTAAAAATTATTTTATTACATATACACATTGGTACCTGATATATCCATACTATATGATATATGTATAGTAGGTCACTGATATTTAGTATTTTATATATTTTTAATTATAGTAATATAGACCCAATAGGTACCTGATATTGACCTATGTAATTTCAATATATTATACAAAATTTTGAAGTATTCTGAAATATAGTACAATGTGTCCTTGGTATAATCCAGGATATATATCTACAATCCAGCCAGTTCTGAATATTTTGAAATATTTCAAACTAAAATTTTTTAAAAAATATTTCAAATTCACTTTCAAAATATCTTGAAAACATTTTTGAAATATTTCAAAATCTGAAATATTTCAAAATATATTGTGATATATAAAATATTTTGAAAGATTTACAAGTTTGCAAGATCTTTTGAAAGGTTGCACTACTATAAATTTGATGGTATAGTAGTTAGAAATTCATAAATATAGGCATAAAAACAAAAAGAATTACTATTTATACAATAGTGTGTATGTATGGGATATTGTTATTTTTCAAAATTTCAGTTATGAAACCACCATTTGGCTTCTAACAAAAAAAATTCTTTGCAAAATTTTGGTATAATCTATACCTTGCCCCAATTCCAAACCTCACCCTTATCCTAATTATAAGCAAGTGTTTAATTCTTTTGTTGACTGCCATGTTTGCATTTTAAAATTAATACCCATGTGTAAACATGTGTGAAATTTAGAAATTTTCAAAAACAAATATACAATAATAAAAGATAACAACAACCTTTTTTGTTTTCAAAAAAAAGTTAAATAGAAACATAAGTAACAAATTGATCAAGCCACTGTTATATTATTTTACTGACAATCGCTTCATAGACACACATTTCATTGATAAATTATTTACTGACAAGTTCATTTTACTAACAGCTCATTCACCAAAGCTCATTTTACCAATAAGTTTTTTCTATAAAGCACACTAACTTTAACCATACCCTATAAGAAAAATGTACCGTATAGGCACGGGATGGAATCGGATAGGCACGGGTCATTTTGGCACAGGTCAAGGTCCGAATTTGTACGGGTATGGCACGAGTTGGTTCGGATTTAGTGGACCATGAGGGACCGTGTGCCCGTGCCAATTGGACCGTAAATGGCACGGGTTTTGCAGCAGTTTACTAGTCGAATTGGCACGGGATTTGGCACGGGTAAAGAACGTAAATTCACGTGCCACCGCGATAATGATGTGGATTAACTATTAAAACATAAATTTATATAAGTAATCAACATAAGATGAACAAGCTAACTGCATATGAAGCAAAATTTTGTAAGGAATTTTTTTTGTTAAGACACACAGGGAAGCTTCATTAGTGAAATCATGAGATATCGCTCTGTTTTTAAAAAAAATCCTTTACTGATCTTTCGCTCTCCACGAAACGAGCCAACACGTATCACGAGCCAACACGTGTGTAACGTACACATAAGTGTCATCTGAAAGTGCCATTTCATATGACGTGATATTACATGCCACCCTTTGCCGCAATGTCCGTGCCATTTTTACCGTGCCATTCCGTAAAACATTCCTCACGTGCCACAAGATCCGTACCATTTTGAGCATTCCCGACACCAACCTGTACCACCACCCGTACCACTTTTCTTATAGGGATAATTCTACCCTAATCCTAAGGGCAATGACCAGAATTACTTTGTCAGTGAAATGAGCTTCTGTGAAATAAACTGTCAGCAAAATGAACTTGTCAGTGAAATGGTGTGTCTCTGAAGTGATTGTTGGTGAATGATTGCTACCCGTTACAAGAAGCATTAAAAGATCCAATATTTAATTATGCATTTTAAGAATTTATTCAAGAAAGGAAGTCTTTAAATCAACTTTTAAAGCTACTGGATTTTATCAAAAATCAAATTTGGTATATTATGATCCATTAGCAGCAAATAGAAGGCATTTTCAATAAGTAGGATCTTAAAACTCATCCAAATATGACAAGTAATCTTCAGCAATTAAAACTATAATTATCGAATATGGTGCTTCAAGAAATTGTCAGATTTAATAGAACTTAGAATCAAAAAGTATTAGCAAAAAATGAACTTTGTATCTACACAAAACTTAGAAAAAGAAAATCTTGATAACAATAAATGTAAAAAAAAAATGCAAGGACGTTATTTGACAATTTAAACATAATATTGATATAAATCTGTAAAACTTTACTAAACAGTATATACAAAAAAATCGAAAATTGATCTTTGTGTAATATGAAAATTTGTCGTATACCAAATTAAATAGTGACCTTTGTCGTGGTTTTGTGAGAGTCTTCGAATACTTCATTTGCCGATTTAGTTACTGGGCCACAAACATTAAGAGTCCCACTTCTCCCTCTTTCGCTTGAATAAAGTCGGTCGTGTTTTTTTTTGTTAATAAGAGGGCATATGGACTTCTGGGTTTTATTTTAGCTACCCTTATTAATTGTAATATTTGTTAATTTGTTTAACGTTTAAGGAATTGTCGAATATAGAGTCGTATGTAATTTTATTTATAAATTATGATAGTTAAAAATTATTTTCGTTAAGATGAATATGTACAATATGACTTTTTTTATTACCCCGTTCCTCTGGCGATGGCCAGTTCCTTTTATACGAAGTTATGGCTTCGAAGAACCACAAAAATGAAGTAATAACTAGCTAATCGTTGTAAAATGTAGTAATGGGAAAAAAATGAAAGCTACAATACGTAAGGTTCTGTAAATGTAGGGGAAATGAAGTAACAACGTGCGAAGAAAAATGTAGTAATCGAGGCGGGTAACCTGATATGATCGGAAACCGTGCCGGGATCGATCCCATGTGGACGTTAAATTTTTTTGAACAACACCTTATATAAGTTTGATTAAATAAGGCCTAATTACTTAATTGAATAAACATAATTTGCTTAAAAAAATCATAATTCATATATTATCCATATGATATAGCATTTCCAACCGAAAATCTCTGTGTTTGCATAAAATCAATATTAAGAGAAATGATTTGAATCATTTGAGATTAATTACATGCTCTCGATTAATCTCTAAATTGGACTCTACTAGTAATTTATCATTTCAACCGGTAACAAACAAATCGACTAAACAATTACGTAATAAATCTACGAGTGATTGATGTTTAATTCGATTCTAACAAGATTTTGCCAATTTGTTCTAATCTTTTTTCGAAGACAAGAAGGATGCCAATAATTACACAGTAAGTTAATTGAACTCCAACTTCGATTAATTCGGTTAATCTCGCGTTAATGGATTTACTGTCAGGCATGGACTATCTTGATGATGGTTGCGGAGGAAACATAATAAGGAGTGCTCCTTGATCATTTACGTCATAACAGATTTCATATAACCGATTTCTTTCCACAAATTAACGATTTTTTTGCGTGTATCAACGATCTTGCGATCACATTTAATTGTCGATTATTTTCGTGACCATCTTTAGGAGGATATTCTTCGGGAGCAATGTTCTCTTGGCTATTATTTTCTGAAAGGTTTTCAAGACTTCTAGGTGGAAGAGGAATGAATTTATAGCGTAATAACAAGTATTCGATTTGATCTTTATTTTTTGCCAATACAAGTGGAGCGTAGTAAAACGTTTGTAGTCCCCCAGTATAAAAATGAAAAAGCTCCATATCATTGCCTTTTAGGCACAAATCTGACTTATATATGTTAGATGTAGTCTTTAACAAGAATATGTAAACAGAAATAGGCAAATCACTAGCCCAAGGAATGTTTTGTGATTTTTGTAATTGTGATGAGGCTACACCATGAGCAATTTTTAGTTCTATTAACTTATTATCATAAGCACCAAAGTTCATATGAAGCCGTTGAACAAAATGTCTGTAAAGTATGCATATGCCTCCTTGAGCGATAATTGCTTGAGAAACAGTCGCATCCAAAAATGAAGGCCCTATTTTAATTGCATAAAACAGACAGTGCGTTGCACCGAATTGATAAATAATCCATGCCGCTTTCACTTGAGGGTCTTTCGATAGGTTTGCTATTCGTCTACAGCTTAAAGTTAAATCTTTAGGGAACCTTACACGATTAAAGGTATATATCAAAACCTCTGTAGGTAATTCATTTTGGATATATTGCTTAGACACTAAAAAAGAAAAAAGAATCGTGAAAAATACTCATTAGTGAAACATTATTA
This sequence comes from Gigaspora rosea, assembly GCA_003550325.1. NCBI lineage: Eukaryota > Fungi > Glomeromycota > Glomeromycetes > Diversisporales > Gigasporaceae > Gigaspora > Gigaspora rosea. The sequence continues at coordinate 72,933 of QKWP01000331.1, forward strand.
TTGCGAATTAAAAATAGCTTAAAAAATTTACTTTAAATACTAGTAATGGGAAGTTGGACCAGGAGGACTGTAGAAGTTGAAATTCTTTATAGAAATTTCATCATGATTATTTATGCCTTACGGTTAACATCACTTTCTCAAGTGATCGGCAAGAATTATCCAGCGTTTTGATTGGTTGTTCATTTTTCAGGTAAATGAGGAGACACAGGAAAAATTACTCGTTACACCAAGACTTCAACTGGGTGTGATGTTAACCGAAGAATTAAATTTGAACGGCCTATATTAATTCATATGATTCACAAACCCCATTTTTAATAATTCTGTATATTAACATTGTTTTTAATAATGGCAAATTACAGAATCATGGGGTTCACACAGATCATATTTGACGCGAAGAGCGATAAATCCAATAAATATTTTCTAAAGTTTTACAATCACTACTTTCTGTATATTGCGCGTTTATAGTCAGATGAAATAAAAATTTTTTTACAGTATTGTGCAGTTTCACAACAAAAAAAAATTCAGATTAGGCCACGCAAAGTTAAATTTTCGTTTTGCATTACCCGCCGACCCATTTTTTCAATTTTTTTTTAAGTCCCAATTGTTCCAATTATTCTATTTTTGTTATTTAATTTTTCCCCATAAATTATTCTGGTATCACCCGGTAGAGACATTAGCTTTCCGAAATTATCCGACAGGGTCGATAGAAAATCTGACTGTTAACCCCCCAATTTTCTGATTCCATGTTATGCAAAGCGTGAAATTAACTTTATGTGGCCTTATATGCAACATAAGGCTATTAATTTATAATAGATTAAAAAAAAAAATCCGACCGACCTGACCGGGAATTTTGAAACTCATGTAATGCAAAACGAAAAATTAACTTTGTGTGGCCTTAGATCAGTAGTGAATTATTAATTATAAGCATGGAAAAAAATCTGTAAAACTGAAAATTTCAGATTTTTCTGGAAGAATTTTTATAGAATAACCTGGGGTTCATATTCCGTGCCGAATGCACGGGTTTAAATATGGACAGCGTAACTGGTTATTCAATATACCCGTTTAACGCCCTTATGCGACGATCTTAATTTTGGACTTCTATCCTAGTGATTGCCGCTTTGATTAGATAATATATTTATATCTTTATATAGCGAAAAACTGTCTAAAAAAGGATATTTGATGTGTTGCAAAGTTAAGAGCGTTGTATATATATCTTCTCTTGCTCTTGCATGTGCTCTTGCCGGTGCTCTTGCCGGTGCTCTTGCTCTTGATACTACTAAACTAGTGCTATGTTGTAAAAAAAATCTTTTACGCCCTAGTAAAAGACTATGCACCTTTATTGATATTTTAGAAAAAGTTACATGCTCTTTATGAATTTGTTAACCATGTTATCGTTATTTTTTTAATTTTAATTTTTTATCTTTCGGATTTTTTATCGTGCAGATGAAATGATAATCTATAATGAACGATTCTTTCGTTTTGATGCTTCTTTAAAACACCTCGATTTTAAAAAGTTTTTACCATGCGATTTTATTTTAGCATGTGATTTTATTTTTAGCGTGTGATTTTATTTTTACCATCATTGTATTCTTTTTCCTTATTTGTATAACACATACGGTACTTACTACTATGTTGACTTGAGTAACATCCTTCGAGTTTACGTAAAGAAAAGATGCTAAACATGTTGATGCGCATCGTGGAACCATCAACCAGAACAAGTCCGGTCCAGATAATCAAAGGAGGTGAGTATGATTTGAATAATTTTCCATAAACAGTAATCACTAACTTGATAAAGGCGACAATGAGAACAAAGATAAATCCATGGGAAACGCAAACTGGCCTTATGCCAACGATTTCTCACTCAACTGCGACAGACCACCATTTCGAAAAAATGGAAGCAACAAAATTTAATTTTTATTAAGGCTGCTTGACACGTTAAAAACTTATTATAATACAACAAATCAACTCCCTAATAATGCCTGCCATTTGTCAGACTCTCAGAACTTTGATGAAATTCAAGCATAAATAAGAGAAATTCGTTTTCTTGAGCAGCAAACATGAATAATTGTTAACAATATTCATATCCTGTGAAGTCAATTCTACTATTGTATTTTGGCACGAAAATATCTTATGACATTGGCGGTTAAAGTTTATGCTTAATATAACTGTGTAGCATTAATTGATATGAAAAACTAATTTATTCTTTTGGCTCGAAAAAAAAAAATTTGGTTGATATTGAACCAAACAACAAATTTGCACTAAGACACCGAGGAGAAGCCTATTATCTAACGGGACGATATTTAGAAGCAATTATCGACCTAACAAAATTGCTTGATATTGAATCAAACAACAAATTTGCATTAAAATATCTAGGAGAAGCCTGCCATCTGGTGAAGGAGGCAATTATTGATCTAGCAAAATTGCTTGGTATTGAACCCAGTGATGACATAAACGAATTACTGAAAAAAAAAAATTGTTCGAAGCATCTAATATGTATAATAATGCGACATACACGTATACACTTGAAGATTTAGAATAATTATTCGATTAAATTTCGAGTAAATCATGGGAAGATATAAGGAAGCAATTATCGATCTAACAAAATTGGTTGGTATTGAACCCAGTGATGATATAGATGATGAATTGAAAGAAGCGTGGATCGAAGTATTTAAAAGGTGCAATAATGCGACAAATATATATACACTTAAAGATATAGAAAATTCGCTGAGAATCAAACAAGTTACTGTTCTTAAATTTCGAGCAAAATTTAATTTTATCATGGAAAGATAGAAAGAAGCAATTGTTGATCTAACAAAATTCCTCCATATTGAACCAACCAACAAATTTGCACTAAGACATTGAGGAGAAGCCTGCTATCTAACGGGACGATGTGTGGAAGCAATTATCGATCTAACAAAATCGCTTAATATTGAACCAAACAACAAATTTGCACTAAAATATCTGGGAAAAGCCTGCCATCTAGCGAAGGAGGCAATTATTGATCTAGCAAAATTGCTTGGTATTGAACCCAGTGATGACATAGACGAATTATTTGAAAAAAAAAAAAATTGTTCGTGCATTTAATACGTGCAATAATGCGGCAAACACGTATACACTTGAAGATTTAGAAGATTTACTGGATATCAGACAAGATACTGCACTTAAATTTCGAGTAAATTTTAATTTTATCATGGGAAGATACAAAGATACAATTAACGATCTAATAAAATTGCTTGATATTGAACCGAACAAATTTGCACTAAGATATCGAGCAGAAGCCTATTATCTAATGGAAAAATATAAAGAATCATTCAATGATGCGAACAAATTACTGAAAATTGAGACAAATAATGAATGGCCGTCAAAGCTTTCGGCAAAGATCATTGAAAAGGAAATTTAAAGACTCGATTGCCTGCTATCTGGACAAAGGTCGCAGTGCAGTTTCCAGGCAGGTGACACAACTGTAGAGCGTGCAACCTCTATTCACTCAGACATATCCCACGGAGCATATAAATCCAATCGGTGCCAATAATAGCCATCTCGACAAAGGCATAATCCAAATTCTGACTAGGTGATCATATTATCAACTTTGGACGTGATCACCAGTCAGAATTTAAGGAAAAACAATTCCCATAACAAAGGTAAAACGAAAATGGCAGAACTCATTTCTTTGGACGTTTCAGTTTCAACAACTAAAATAATTTGCATCCATCAAATAAAATTAAACTCGGGTATATCAGACCGGACTATTCCAATTATAAGAAACATGCGTGCAATGCTTTTCGTGTAAAGTTAACAGATCGAAAAGATGCTAAGCATGTTGATGCGCATTGTGGAACCATCAACCAGAACAAGTCCGGTCCAGATAATCAAAGGAGGTGAGTATGATTTGAATAAGTTTCCATAAACAGTAATCACTAACTTGATAAAGGCGACAATGAGAACAAAGATAAATCCATGGGAAACCTTACGCCACGATTGCTCACTCAACTGCGACAGACCACAATTTCGACCCAACCCTTCCTCCCAAAAGAATCCGCCATTCTCATAATATCAATATAACGTGCTTATACTGACGGCCAGCCGGCATTATGCAGGTGGTCAGCGTTAGCCACACAAACGCAACAAACTCCACGATTTTACAGGCTGTCCCATAATTTCGGGTCGGATGCGTCAGATCTAGTAAAACTTTTTATAATCTTTGGACAAAATTGATCGATTCCGATCCTGCCGACCATGATTCCGATGCACTCTGACGTATCCCGACCCGGAATTTTGGAGACCCCGTATAGGTTAAACTCAACTGCTATATAATGAATGGAACTACACTTACCAGAATTACCAAGAACTTTTATTAAGAGAATTGAATAGTTACACTATACAAATAGTTTAAGCAAATATCAATATCACATGTTTAAGCACACCTTATATATTAAGGTAAAAATAAAAAATAAAAAAAAATATCACATGTTCATACTGACGACCGGCCTGCATTATGCAATGCAGACGGGGAAACCACCAGTGTTACAATCGATGGGAGAGCTTGATAGGGTATTGCACCAATTTAGCTTCGATCGTGAACGAATAGTGATTAAAGTTAAATGGTTTTAAAACAAGAAACTAACAAACATAATTACGGATTATAAGGTATACCTTTATTAATATAAATCAATACATCGGGTTATCATAAGAAACTAAATACTATATACAATCGTTAACTACTTGTCTACCACTTTCCTAAGCAGAAACTAAACCTTTATATACTTTCAATTCATATGGGGCTTTAATCCCTCGATTGGGTTTTAATCCCTCGCTTGGGGTTTCAATCCCTCGCTTGGGGTTTCAAACCCTCGCTTGGGGTTTCAATCCTTCGAATACGCCAAATTGCCCAAATAAGAAATACATAGAATGATAAAAATAAAAATATAATACGATACTAAATAAGGAAAGGGAAACAAATGAAAAATTCGATTGTAACACCGGCCAGCGCTAAGCCGCATAAACAACTGCTTACATTATCTCCCGGCGCAACATTATTGCTATTTCCGGGAGCATATCCCGTTTTAGTTTAAGTTTCAATTTCAACTGCCATTTTTATAACTATAACTATAACTAGTGAATATCAATTCACATCACATGTTTATATTAACGGCCGGCCTGCATTACGCAGGCGGGAAACCACCGGCTAGCGCTAAGCCGCACAAACTCAACTGCTCTCCTGGCGCAATATTATTTGCTATTTCCGGGAGCATATCCCCATCCATCAAATAAAATTAAACTCCGGTATATCAGACCGGACTATTCCCAATTATAAGTGTAATGCTTCTCGATATAATTAAGCCACTAAGCATATAATAATGCCTAATACTAGAAAGGTAAGATTAGCATGGCTATGGCGATACAATTATGGAAGGTATGTGACAACTAAATGAATTAGACAAATACGGAAGTGAGAGTACAAATTCCGATTTTGTAAAATAAACTAAGTGCATGAGATAAAAATTAGGGTTAGGGCAGAGTCTAATAGGGTTATAATGATGCTTACTATATGAAAATTTCATTCCCTTCATTTTTAATTAGTGCACCACGATCGATTTAAACATTGGTTTTTGCATATTTTTGCTTTTTTTTTCTTTGCGCATATTTGGATTCTTCGTCGGGCTGCACTCTCCGACTGGCTATTTCTTCTCCAGGAGTTTGTATTACCCACGCAAATAAGTGGATGCGGTAAATTCCTATGAGTTAACTTTCAGCGATGCACAACAAATAAAGCTCGTGTTTGCATATCGATAAAAGGCACTTGAATCATATCTTAAATAGAAACACATTAAAAAATTTTTTGATCGATCAAATATATACTTATTTGATTGATCAGTATTATCGATTGACCTATTGTTGTTCGATCATTGATCTAAGTCGATCAATGATCGAGTGTATAATCGATTCAATTCATCATTAACTTACACACTTTATCTTTCTATATATCTGATATCTAATAATCACTCTTATTCTGCTACTTTCTTATCTCCTCCTAATCTCTTTGTATCAACTTTCAAATTTGCTACTCTTTTCAATTTTTTTTTTCATTCTTAAATAATTTTCCCTCATTCACTTCCGCACTATTTTATAACCCCCTGCATTAACCTGACGCTTTAACTTGTTTTCACATGAGCAATAACTTGTACGTTATTGTATACCAAATACGTAATATATATTTTTTTACTGTTTTAGGTCCTTAAAGTGGGGCAGATTTCATGTATTGATCTACATGCTGCATAAACTGAAAGGTAACTCTAAAAAACATCAAAAATCCTGTTTTAATATCATTTATGCGTCTCAATAAGATGAAAGGTCGACAAATATGTATTTTTAATTTAAAATTGAGCGGGTAACAAAAAAATTTTAATCGTATTGTGATTATGGAGTTTCAGGCGTGCAAGGAGGTCTCCCATTAAACGAATAAATTTTTATTTATTTATTCTTAAATATTAAAAATAAATTAAGTAATCTGATTGTTCTATCATGATGAAACTGACCAACCAGATTTTTTATCGAATTTATTGATATTGCTAGTAATTGAGATATTCTCAATTAATTTAGCCAGCGCTTTTTATTTTAGCCATCAGAGTAACTATGAAAATGGTGGGTTTCATGCCAAATTTTTCTGCTTGATTGTCATAATTTATAGCTAATTAGATCATTTTGCAAAACTTGAGAATTTCATTCAATCTGATTAGTACATATTTATCGATCTTTCGTAGAATGGGTTTTTTTATTATTATGACCAATTGCTAACACTAATTACAAACATGTTTATTAAAAAAAAAAATAAACAACTTACTTTAAAATAAAAACAAAAATGATGTCATTAATTAAAAAAATTTTGTGAAAAATTTCATGTTTATATCTTTTCGAAATTGATAATCGCGGAAAAAAGATTTTTACAATTATCAGCCGCCTAAACAATTCCACCGTGTAATGTGATGATCATGAAAAACTCCAGAGAATAAAAAAAAAAAAGATAAAAATATAACTTAGTAATAGGTCTTTCCGAAGATTTTTCTTTTACCTGTTTTTTATTTTTTAAAATTCATTTCATTACTTATTTATCTTTTTTTTTTTTTTGTAAAATTCATTAGATTACATAATTATTTTTCCTTTGTAGAAGCATTCATATACAGTACATGTAAATAAGATCATCATAAAAACATAAAAAGTTACAGTTACCACAAATGAAACCAAACCAGTTTGACATAAGGATAATGTATTTTAAGGTTACCAATGGATTCTATTAGTAGCAAAAAAGCACTAGCGATATCATAACCAAATTTGACCGAAATTATAAATAAAACAATTTCGGTCGGATTTAGATTTATTATGTAGTTATCGTTATATCGCTATTCTATGTTGCTCTGTTACTCATTTATGACGTTTCATATCGTATGTTTATTTATAAATGCATGATTATCTAAATATAACAACGCCTTTTTCCGTTAATACAACGATTATTTCTTCTTTTGTTCTAAATATTTTTATTTACAATTATTATTTATTTGTTGTTTATTTATTTATTGATCTATTATTATCATTATTATTTTAGTTGCTTATTGTAACGAAATTTTATAAATACTTTTAAAATTCCGACGACACAGTGGATTAAATAGGCACACACGTTAATAAATTAATTTTTTTCTGACAAATATTTACCGGTTAATGAATATCTAGATAAGTCTATACGTTAAAAAAATAGAATTTATGTAGCTCAAATTTTGAAATAAATTTATCGCTTATTTTATCCGAAACCAGGATGCCAAATTATTGATTATGAAACTCCTTCTACTGAGGAATACGTTCATTTTTCGGAATTAATAACTTCAATCTCCTAAAATTAGAATAGATGAATTTATTATTAAGAAGAATAGGGATGTGCAATGTAATTTTTACTTAACAATTAATAACAACATACTTTATGCAGCATAATTAGTGATGTGCCGCTGGGGTGTGCGGCGCACTATGTAAAACAAAATTATGTATGGTATCATATAAAAATCTATTATCAAAGATTTTTTTAAATTTTTGTGCAACCATGATGATCACCTATTAATTTATTAATTACAATGCCGCTACAACTATTGCTACGCTAATACAGTTAAAAATAATTAATTAATATTGATGTAAATAATTAATTAATATTGATGTAAAAATGACATTTTAATTTAATAAATTATTGAAAATATTTGAGGCGACTTCAGGCCCAAATTGCTGTAAATTTAGTTCTTGAAGTGGTGTTTTTTGCCGATTCGCTTGCATTTTTTTTGATGTTTTTTAAAACGTGCATTTTTTAAGTGAAATCGCTGTTTATTTGACCTATATATACCCATGTTTCTGGATTTAATTAGATGCACAGCTTTAACGGCACATAACTCCAATATGAAATTTTGAGAAAATTAATAGCAAGTTTTAAAGAACTGAACAATAGAACGAAATTTGCATTTTAATAAAGGAAAAATTTACCAATTCATTTAAAAATTCGCTCAGCAAACCAAATAAAGTATAAAATTAAAATCGGTTTGAGAAAAAAAAATTTTCCCATAAATATTTTTTAAAAAAAGATTCTATTACTTTATAGTCGTAATAAGAAAGGGTCGATTTATATTGAAATTTCCGGCAGAAAAGAAAAATTGCAGTCGGTGCATCTAAAAAAGTGTGACCTAGCTTTATATATAAGTTTTATATATAAAAATACTTATCGATCATTACGTATATTAGTTTATAGTTTATCAATCGACAATCACTTAAAAATCTGTCATAATAGACTTCACTATGATACCATACATAATTTTGATTTACATAGTGCGCCGCACACCCCAATGTGCCGCGTATAGTAAAGTACGCAAAAGATTTTTTAGAATATTCTAGAACAAATCATAAAACTATTCATATCTTAACAGTTAAATTTTCCCTTATGAAACTGTCTTTTATTTTGTTTAAGCAAATTTATTCCCTGCAAAATTTTGTATATAGATAGTTTATATATCACATGCGTACTATACGTATTTCACATACTATACACACGTACTGTACGCTAAAAAAATTCAGACATCATATAAATGGCACATCACTAAGCATAATGCATTTATATTATGCGGTTTATGCGGTTTTACGCGATTTGCATAAAAAGTTGCACGCAAGATCAGACGTACGTATCGTATAAAAGTGATGTCTCTTAATTATTAATTATAATCATTAAAGTTGTAACAAATAGAAAATTCTATTTTATTTTCATTTAATATCTTATAAATAGTTATATATATATATATATATTTTTCATGTGTATATAAATAAAACTCAGCCATTAAATAAACACTGAACGTCAGAGCTGTAATTACCGATAATTTTGGCATGCAGGTTGCAATGTTTGATGTTTTCAATGTATAAGGCATAAATTAATAAGATGTGCCAATATTTGAAAACTTTAAATTTGTTTTTTTTATAGATCATTAATGTTTTTATAGATCATTAATTTTTTTTATAGAGCATTAATTTTTTTTTATAGAGCCTTAATTTTAATTTTATTTTTTTTTTCGAGAACATATAATGATTAGATCCAGGTAAAAATAATTATTATAATGGCTGCCCAGACATAAATTAATTTACTTGGAACTTTCTCAACGGGTCTAACCTTTAAAACATAAAATTACAATTGTGTTTTGTATACTAGTAATGTGTATAATTTCGGGCGTCACCGCAATTCAAATAGAAACTTTAACCAAATTCATTGTAATATTATGCTTCCACGTTCAGATGGAAAAGATTTGTAATCCTTGTGGGTAGTAGGTAGAAAACGTTAGAACGCAATAGTTAGAAGTGTAGTACAATTAACCATCCAATTAACCATAATAGGGGGTTTCAGAGTTAACTTATTTTGAAAATAAGAGGGAGCTCGAATAGCACTATTTCTGTTTTGTTCGAAATTAGGAATAAAATAAGCAGATTTTTTTTTGAAAGAAAATTTACAATTTTAAAAGAAATCATTAATAAATATGATTTATAGATCATTTATTTTGAAATTACTGTGGTCAGTGATTTTCATATATCAAACCGGAAATCAGAAATCTAGAAAAAATGCCAATCTGTGATTGGTTAAAAAGAGTAACAAAGTATCTATGAACTTTAAAAATAAGGTAGCTGCGCAACGTAGTTGCGCTAAAATCAGCAACGGAGGGACAATAGGTTTTTATTTAAGATTTAATTGATAAATTATACTTACTGAATTAAATTTACAAGCATATGAACTATTGTCCAATGCTTACAGCATCTCCAAAAAAAAAAAAAAAAAAAAACAGAAAAAAAGTTCATGAATAAAAGCCATGGTCCTGTATGCAAGTTCGATGCTATCAATTAATGAAATTATTGAATTATGCTTTACATATGTGCTATAATCAATTACGCTGTAATAATTAAATAATGTAAAATGTAAAACATATCACCACAATCATATGGGGTGTTTTCTATTAAAAGGGCCCATTTTTACAATTTTTTGAAAAATGTGTTTTCATTAGATTTATATAAATTTTGACATGGTTGACATTTTTTAATTTTAAATGAAAGTCGATTTGCATAATAAAAAATCTAGATAATGTAAAAGAAAAATCCCATGAAGCTGCGTAGAGCCAACACGCCACGAGATTACCCGATAGTCACCTGCTGTCTTTAACCAATCAAAATCGTGAAATTCTGATTAATCCCGGATCATTCCGAAAATCAAAAAAAATGATTAAACTCAATTATCTCAAAATAAATATATGTAAAAATGGGCCCTTTTAATAGAAAACACCCCATATTACAATAATTCGAATCTGTGCCATTTTACTGACAAGATTATAGCTTTTTCATAAATTCTGGGACACCTTAAAAAAATTTGCCTATGATAATTTCAGCTGAATTCGATAAGTTATTGATTGGAGAATAAGAATCATACAAGATCAGGTGACTAATATATATTCAATAAGACTAAATATCACAAGTCTAAAAATTTCAATTCCTATTCTTTAGCGCTCAATGAAGCCTTTATTCTTTTCTAATTATTTTTCATTTCTTGTCAAAGACAAAAAATTTGGCTTTAAGGATAGAGTGTATGTCAACCATTTTTAATAATAGTAAAATTGTCGTATTATGTAGCACAGCATACAAAAACTTGCTACTATTTAAATAAAATGTATTTTTGTTTTATATCAAAAAAAAACATATTTACGGTATTTTCAATGTTCAAATTTTCATTTCAAAGCAAAGAATTTACTATTTTATATTTAATCTTTCAAAAAAATATTTCAAGAAGTTAGCGATACAGTAGTCAACCCGCAGGTCACCCATGGGTTACCAACATGGGCGACACGTATGAGTTGGTTATTAAACTATATATACAGGCAGGGCCAATCTATATAAGGTCATATTTGAAAAATTGCTAATGGAGGCCCATTTTTTTTAAAAAGGTTATATTTGAAAACTAGGTATTAGATAAAAAGATTATATTTGAAAACAGTTAATAGGTAAAAAAGTATATTTAAAAGATTGCTAATAGGGTAATTTTTATAAATCTTATATTTGAAATGTGCTAATAAAAAATCTGGGCCATAACCCAGGTCAGATAATAGTAACCCAGCAGATAATAAATGCAAAAATTAAAAAAATACAAAAATTGGAAAAATGCAAAAATTGGGAAAAATAGCGTAAAATGGTTTTTTTAAGTTTTTTTTACACTTTATGATATATATATTTATGATATATAGCAGATTATGCATCAAACAGGTTTAAAAAAAATTTATATATTTTTTTTTAGTATTCTGTTTATTTTTTAGTGAAATATAATTATAGTTATTTTTTTTTTAGCAAATGTAATTCTGGTTTTTTTTTCATTTTTTTTAGCAAATATAATCCTTTTTTTTTTTTTTTTTTTTTTAGAAAATTAGACTATAAAATTTTTTAAAATTGTTTATATCACTTGATTAATTTGAGTTACCACCTATAGGTAACCCGTAGTAGAATTTTTTCTACACCTAGTGTTTACCTGGATGACCTGGGTAACCCAAGTTGGGATTTTTATAACAGGTTAGACCTGTGTCTGAAATTGGATTGTGGAGTCTGTGGACCACAACAAATTTTAAATTTCTGCAACCAAAATCTAAAGTGGATATATGAATTCTGCATATAAATTTGCAAATTTTACTTATATATTTTGATTAAATGCTTATGTGCACAATTAAATTTTATAAATTTTATAACCGCAATTATTTTTTTATTTAGTTGCAGCCTGCAACTAATTTAAAAATTGAATTTTAGATACTGGTCAGAACACTATTCTAAATAGTATATTACATACTCTTGTCTCTTGTAACTCCTTTTCCTCAAATTCAAGTTCTTCTAATAGGTTTTTTATACTATCTAATTCTTCATCACTATTGATCATCAACAGTCTATTGTCTGAATGAGTGGTTGTTATAATTGTTTCAACCCTTTTATATTTTACTTTTAGTGTTCTAGTATTAAAATTCTATCAAGCTTGAACTAACTCAAACCAGTTAGTACCCAAGAAAAGGGTCTCCTCTGAAGATTCAATCACTTAAAAAGCAGAGATATAATGATATTATGTATAATTAGTTTAACTTCATCAATTTATAACAATACTTTTCTTTTTGTCTATTTGCTATCAACATCACCATCTTGGAGAAGGCATTGATATTAAGATCTAACTTTCTCCTCAGTTTGTTTGTGATAATACTTACTGCCACCCTGGAGTCAAGAATTGCTACTATATGATTTCCTCTAATCCTCATATAATATTTAGCAGTGGTGGCTGACCTGGTCCCATACTGCTTACTTTAGTTACGTAGTTAATAGTGGTTTTAGGAATACTGGCTTGCAGCACAGGATTTTAGCAAAACTTTTTCTTTGGTTCAGGTAGTTAGGGGTCTTAATAGGTTAGGTTGGGTCAGGTTTGGGCCTAACCCAGATCAGACCCACTTGGGTCAAAATCCGACTGGGTCTAACCCACCTCATATCTAACCTGACCTGGGTCTGACCTGCTTTATGCCAAACCCGACCCAGGTCTGACCCAACTCAACCCAACCCAGGTTTGAAGCCGGGTCAATGATGGGTGATGCAACGATTGCTTATTATATTACTATCTAAAACCTATCTAAGGCCAGTTAAAGTTAAGTTTTCTGTTAACATCACCCCTCTCCCTTCCCTTTTGATGCCCCTAGTAAAAATTAAAAAAATAAAATATGCATAACTACAAAATAAAGTAATGGGGTGTGGTTTTGAATTTCAGCCTAAATTAAGGCCGAAATTCGAAATAACTCTGTGTATTATTTTGCAGTTAAAATACAATAATTTAAAAATAAAAAAGAATTAAAAAAAATAAAACATAATTTAATAAAAAAAAAGGGGTTTATTTTATGGAGACATGTCGCCATGGCGATCCTGTGATCGACCAATCAATTCGATCACGTGATCCATGTGACGACTGATACAAATCAGTCGTCATGTGAAATGTGATCGATTTTGATTGGTCATCGTATATATTCAAAATTTATTATTTTTTTTAAAAAAAAAAGATATTTATTCGAAAAAAAATTCAAAATTTATTATTTTAAAAAATATATTTACAATATAAACCGATATCCCAAATATTATGCTATGACCTGCCCAACTATTATGCTATTCTACTGCTATGGCCATACTAAATAACAATCATACTACGTTATTCTAAAAAAAAAGAAGAAACATTAGTACTGTATATAAAAAAAAAAACAGCATATACTGTACTAACTTTTGTGCTATGCCTGTTCTAGCTACAATTGTACTATGTACTAAAGAAAAGAACATTAGTACCGTAAAAAAAAAACTACCATAATATATCCATTCTATTCCAACAATCGTGCTATGTTTCATTCTAAAAAAAAGAACGTTAGTACTATTATATCTACCGTGATACGTCTGCTCTTATTCTTCTTATTTCAAAAATCATATTCTAAAGAAAATAACATTAGTACTGTTATATTTATATATATAAAAAAACCTACCATGATACGTCCCGTCCGTTCTTATTCTTTAAATCATACTATGTTCATTCTAAAAAATAGAATGTAAGAATGTTAGTACTTATATTAAAAAAAAAACTAACTAACAAACTACCGTTATACATCCGTTTTATTCTAGTAATCGTACTATGTTTCATTCATTCTAAAGAAAAGTACTATTATATTTATTAAAAAAAAGAAAAATCTACCTATGGTATACGTTCGTCTTATTCTTCTTATTCAACAATTGTACTATGTTCATTCTAAAGAAAAGTATGTAAGAACGTTAGTACTCATATTAAAAAAAAACTAATTACCGTGATACGTCTATTCTTGATAATTATACTACATTCATTCTAAAGAAAAAAACGTAAGAGCGTTAGTACCGTTATATTATAATAAAAAAAAAACCTATCATGATACGTCCCGTCCATTCTTATTCCTCAAATTGTACTATGTTCATTCTAAAGAAAAGAAATTAAGAACATTTGTACTTATACTAAAAAAAAAAAACTAACTAACAAACTACTATTATGCATTCATTTTATTCCAGCAATCATACTACATTTCGTTCGTTCTAAAGAAAAGAACATTAGTACTGTTGTATTTATTATAAAAAAAAACTAACTACCATGTATGTCCATTCTTATTCTTCTAATCCAACAATTGTACTATGTTCGTTCTAAAGAAAAGAACATAAGAACGTTAGTACTTATATTAAAAAAAACTAATTACTGTGATACGTCCATTCTTGATAATTGTACTATGCTCATTCTAAAGAAAAGAACATAAGAACGTTTGTACCATTATATTTATAATAAAAAAAAACCTACTATGGTACTTCCCATCCATTTTTATTCTTCAAATCATACTATGTTCATTTTAAAGAATAGAATGTAAGAATGTTAGTACTTATCTGTTATATTAAAAAAAACCACTGTGATACGTCCTGTTCATACTTATTCTTCAAATTATACTACACAGTGGCTCTCGGTATAACAGAGGCCAAGGTTCCTGTTCTTTGTACCGTTATATCAAAAGCTCCATAATATCAAAATATCACAATATATTAGATATTATAGTAAATCATAATTTGGATCTATTATAATTCTCTGTTATAAGCAATATTCATTATATCAATGGTTCGTTATATCGAGAGCTACTGGTGTATGTTCGTTCTAAAAAAAGAACTTAAGAATGTTAGTACTAATCTGTTATATTAAAAAAAACCTACTGTGATACATCCCGTCCATTCTTATTCTTCAAATCATACTATGTTCGTTTTAAAGAAAAGAACGTAAAATGTTAGTACTTATCTGTTATATTAAAAAAACCTACCGTGATATGTCCCATCAGTTCTTATTCTTCAAATCGTACTATGTTCGTTCTAAAGAAAAGAACGTAAGAACGTTAGTACTTATCTGTTATATTAAAAAAAAATAAAAAAAATTAAAATAACTAGCTATTATGCCATGTTCTCATACTGTGTTCGTTTAAAAAAAAATAATCTGCCAAAAATGACGAAAAACGAAAATGTACTGAAAAATCTCCAATATCTTTATACGGCTCCAGTGACATCTCCAGCGACAGTTCTAAAAAATAAAAAAAGATCAAAATCAAGAATAAATAAAAAAACATTTATTTATATGATCGTCAATCTTTAATGTGATTGGCCAATCATATAAGGGTCGCCATAGCGACATATCACCACTGACATTTTGCCAAAAAAAAATAAATAAATAAATAATAAAAAATAATGATGGACTGTCGATTTTTTCAAATATATTATTGTAATTTGACATTTTGATGCAAGAAAAGAGTAGAGTTTGAAATAGAAGTTATGTATTACATTGCGCAATGTACTGTACATACGTACAATTTATATATTTTTAAATGCAATTATTATATACATAGTGTAACATATTGATATTATCGTTAATTATGCTTTTTAAAACAAGTACATTAGAAATTATTTTGCAATTTGTCAATGGTGCTAATATTGTTGGGCTTTATCTATTGAAAATTTTTAAAAAACCAATATATTAATACTGCATGTTATTGCGATAAAGAATACCAATAGCAAAAGCTTGAACATTAATATGTTTGCCCTAACTATTATAAAGTTGATAACTAGCACAATAAAAGTAGAGGTCTGAAACAAATTGCTTATTGTCTAAAATAATAAGTTCACTGAGACGCTTGAGAACACCTTATGATAATGGTTAGATACAATAGTTCAAATTTTGGTTGTGTTAGTTTTCAGTGGTCCTGTACATTTTACTTAGTATTTCAATTTTAATTACTTAATATGTAATTGAGATATAGCACCCGGTATTAGATACACTGGTAGCAATTACCAGATTTATTTTTCAATCTATGGAAATTTAAAAATAAAACGAGACAACTATAGATACTTTCTTTGAAATAATTTCATCAATTAAAGACATGGTTGGTATTTTAAGAATACCAGGAGCGGAGTAATATATATCATAAAGTTATGATTTATAGGCATTTTTTAGTGACATACGTATGGTTAGTACAGTACAACATTTTTCTGCATACAAAAAACATTAGAAGAATGGTTTGAAAAGACCATTTTTGAGGGGCATATTAATTATGTTGAATATAAAAAGTTTACAAACCCTACAATAATTGGTATTAGAGGCTTGGAAAGGTTTTTAAGTATAAATAAAAAATTGTGATTTAACGGTTGCTCTTAAATGTCTTAAAATCGATATCGATACAGAATTTGATAAAAAAATCTATAAAGATTTTATTAGTGAGGTATTTATAATATTAAAATTTGAATTACATTCTGTATATTTTTTAGCAATAATCTCAATAATCTGAAATAAGAGCTTAAACTACTAAGAAAAGTTGATTTTTATCCAAATATTATTAAATTCTATGGGTCACGAAAGGTATAAATTTGATCCTTTATTATTAATTATGAAACAATAAATATTTGAATTTAAGGCATTAACTACAACAAATAGACAATAATGGATTTTATAATATAGTTTCCAATGACGAAAATTTACATGAATATGAAAGCAAATTTTACAAGATTACAATATGCAGACAGATTGCAGATTGCCAAAGATGTTGTGCATAGCCTTTTAATTTTATATTAAAATAATATTATTTACAGAGATTTTGTAAGTATATTATTTATTTATATCATTAACTCAGGTCTAACTCGGGTCTAACCTGACCCGAGTTTTTTCTAACCCAGGTCTGACCTGATCTGGGTTTTTTCTAACCCGGGTCTAACCCGACCTGGGTTTGATCTGACCCATCCCGACCCAGATTGGGTCTGACCACTCAGCTAAGATCCCTACAGGTAGTGCAGCATTTGTGCATAGTTGCACTAGACCGTATTTTTAGAATATTATTAGCCATATTATACATTTTTATCTAATTGATTATAGATAGCTGTCTTTTTAACCTTTGCTTTTTTGTACTAGATATTAGACTAATATTAGATTAGTAGCTTTTTCTATTCAAATAAATCTGGTCTTGGCATGATTTCTTAAATTGAAATCCTTTATAGGTTTTTTGGCTGCACTAGTATGTAAACATGGCAGTTGGTATTATAAAGCTTGTAACAGTTTCGTATCCTAGCATATACCTGTTTCTTGTTAAATAAATAGTTATAAGCATTAATTCATGCCATAATGATTCTTCTATTTTTAGTATTATTAATATATTCAACACAGTTATTTCTTTTAGATGTACAATTTTATACAAAGTATTTGTATTCACTGCAGTTGTAATACCTTTGTGCTTTTTGGCCTTTGGTACAGGAATCAGGCCTAAAGAGGTAAGAAAGTCTAGTATCTGGGTTTTTTGGACTGCAAATTTAGAGGTAAGATAAGCATAATTTAACATTATC
This sequence comes from Gigaspora rosea, assembly GCA_003550325.1. Classification (NCBI taxonomy): domain Eukaryota; kingdom Fungi; phylum Glomeromycota; class Glomeromycetes; order Diversisporales; family Gigasporaceae; genus Gigaspora; species Gigaspora rosea. The sequence continues at coordinate 90,909 of QKWP01000331.1, forward strand.
TTTTGTATTAACTGGCCTATATTGTCTTCTAACTTCTTTTTTTGAGTCCTTTTTCTTTTTATTTTGTTCTTCTTATAATATTCGCCTGCCCAACCTGCTCAGCTATTTTAATAGCTTTTTTAGAGTTTGAGGATCCTTTATTGTGGTATATATAGTGATTTCTTGCTTGAATTCCAACAGGAATAATTGATTAATATAATTGTCAAGTAACTTGTCTCCTGGGTTCACTTCTTTCTTGAAGCATTTGAATTTTATAATATATTTGGGTACATTTTCATTTTTCTCTTGTTTGATATTATATAATTCAGTATGCCACTTATTTTTCCTTTCTAAGTTTCAAAAATGCTTATTGAACTAAGTCATAAAGGAAGTATCTTTAGTATCAGCCCAGCTGGTAATACTGTTCTTAATATTGTTATACCAGTATGCAGCAGCCCCAAAAGCACTCTGAAGCAATTTAGATTTTTTTCTTATCTTTTCAATTGCTGGCTAATATAGCTTTATCAAAGATTTTAATCCACTCAGTAGGATCTTCTTTTTCTTTGCTATAAAACAGGTCTACTTTAACTATATTTAATTCCTTTACCCCAGGTGCTGCCTCTTGTTTAAATTCATTAATGACTTTTTTAAAACTGTCAGCTACTTGCTTAAGGAGCTGTCTAAGTTGTGCAAAATCCATAATTAATTTTTACAATATGTATAAATTTCTTATTCTTGTCTTATTTTCTTATTCTTTTTTCTTATTAATACAAGGTTCCTTCTCTTTTTTAGTTGATTCACACAGAATCGGATACTATAGTTATACAAAGCAATTTATTTTAAGTCCACACAAAATTATTGCTTTAATTCTAGCATTGATTCTCATTACAGATCTCACAGTTACCACCAGGGATAGCAAATGACAATGTCATTTAAAATTTTCGTGACAAATGACAAATTAGTGACAAATGACATATGTCATTTGTTATTTTTGTCATTTAAAATATTAGAACTTCGGGTGTTTTAGGATTTAACTAATCCTAAACTGCCCGAAGTAACACAAAACCTTAATGATTTCAGGATCTTTGCATTTTTAAATATAACCTATTTTTGTCATTTGTCATTTACCTTTTAAATGACAAAGTGACAAATAACAATGTCACAATGTCGTTTATGTCATTTAAAAGTCATTTGCCAACCCTGGTTACCACCAATTGTTAAGATTTAATACCTCTCAGAAATAGAGGTTAACAGAGCAACTATTGACAGGAAGTAATGTGAGTATAGTTGCTACCCAAATCCCAAACTATTATAGTTTGGGTTTGTCCACACCCAAATTCCAAACTCTGGTCAAACTAATTTCTCAAAAACATTGTTAATAATTCTTATTTAAACAATTGATATATATTTTTATAACTATATATAATATATTTGCAAAATATTAAGACTATTTGTTTGATTTAATTTTTTGTAAATAACAATTGTTTTTTTTTGATTTAATTTTCTGTAAATAACAATTGTTTTTTTTTTGAGTTTTGAGTTTGTCCAGTTAGTCCAGCAAGTATAAATGTGAGCACAGAGATACAGAACTGTGCAGTAGTGTATCATAGTTGTTAGTTTATAGATGAGTAAGAGGGTTTAAGTATAGTGATTTAGCAATTAGAAAGAGTGCATAATGTAATTTATAGAATCAATTTGTATAATAGAATGTTTTCTATTAATAATAAAGAGTTGTAATAGCAAAAATGCCTACAAAGTGGGGCAGATATTGCCCATTTATATAACAAAATATTTTATACTAAAAATATAGCTCTTATACCATAAGTGTTTTATCTATTATTTATAATCTATCTATCATTAATGATACTACTCTGATTTCTATTATCCCTACTATATTAACCTTTCATGCCATTTCTCTTTAATGTACTCTATATGGTAGGAGCACCTGATATTGTATAAATGGCAGATCCATCATTTGGGCGCAGTAGTTTTATGATCTACGTGATGATTTGTCTGGCAGAGTAAGGGCACTGACATTTATTACCTAATATTCATTTACTATAGGGGCTTACCCCACCTCCAGGTAAGTTCTATAAATAGAATTTTAGCCAATCAAATTTAACTAAGGTAAGATTTTTCTTGACCCTCATCCCTAAAATATTACCTAATAAATGTCAGCGCCCTAACAGCATTGATTCCATTGCCAACTGATCCAAGATGCAGATAACCATGCATATACTGTATATTTCTGCTCAATGTTCTCTGTTTTTTTGATCTGTTGACCCTTGTCAACATGCATGAAAATTCTCATTGAAGATATATTAATATATAAAATAACTTAAGTAATATTTGTTAAGTTATATCTGATATAAAAAAAAAAAACTAAGCGAAAGTTTAATAAGTTATATAAAAAATAATTTAAGCAAATGTTTAATAAGTTAGGGGAGTAACAAAAATCAGGTGATTTTTTAGGGGGGGAGGGGGTAAAAAAAGTTGAAATTATATATAAGAACCTGACTATTTATATATTGAGAAAAAGGGAGGGGGTAGGCCTCTGATAAAAAATAATCAGGTGATTAATGACACTGCCCTTAGGGTTAGGGGAAAGAATTGGAATCGAAATTTAGTCTAATTTTTTAAAAACGAGTTTTTCATCTTTGACAAGAAACGAAATATAATTTAGAATGAATAAATGCCTTCGTTTGAACAAATATGGATCTTGTCAAAGAATAGGAATTGAAGTTTTATAAAATTTTTTAAANGGGTAAAAAAAGTTGAAATTATATATAAGAACCTGACTATTTATATATTAAGAAAGAGGGAGGGGGGGTAGGCCTCTGATAAAAAATAATCAGGTGATTAATGATACTGCCCTTATATAAAAAATAATTTAAGCAACGATTTAGTAAGTAATATAAAAAAATAATTAAATGAAGGTTTAGTAAGTTATATAAAAGAATAGTTTGAACAAAATTTAATAAGTAATTTGAGCAAATATTTAGTAAATAATTTGAACAAAGGTTTAATAGACAATTTGAGCAAAGGTTTAGCAAGTTATATAGAAAAAATAACTTAAGTGAAAGTTTAATAAATAATTTGAGCAAAGTTTCAGTAAATAATTTGAGCAAAGGTTCAGCAAGTTATATAAAAATAATCTAAGCAAAAATTTAATAAGTGATTTGAGCAAAGGTTCAGTAAATAATTTGAGCGAAGATTCAATAAGTAATTTGAGCGAAAGTTCATTAAGTAATTTGAGCTAAGGTTCATTAAGGGCGCTGATATTTATTACCTAATATCTATTTACTATAGAGGCTTACCCCCCACTCTAGGTAAAATCTATAAATAGAATTTTGGCCAATCAAGTTTAACTAAGATAAGATTTTTTTTGATCCCCACCTCCTAAAATATTATCTAATAAATGTCAACGCCCTAAGTTATGTAAAAAAATAATTTAAGGGTAGGCTTTCTGCACGTAAAGTTACACATATGGGGGTGGCTAAAGCCAGGTGTGGTCATGTGACCATCTGATCAAAAATAGCTCTGACAGAACTTCCGGCCATCATAAAAATATTTCCCATGAGATTCTGTGTAACTTATCAGTTATGCATGCACACCAAAAATGCAAAAAACGTATCAACATTTTTGATAAAAACAAAGACAACGAGTTTCTAAAATATTGTGGTTGCTAGAGGCTTTATATTTTCATACGCTTCTATAATATATATTATATATTTTAAGCTGTTAGCTTTTTTTTTCGAAGCTGTTAGCTTTTTTTTTTCGAAGCTGTTAGCTTTTTTTTTTGAAGCTGTTAGCTTTTTTTTTAAAAAAACTTTTACAGTAGTTTAAAAAAAACGTTTATAGAAAAACAATATAGATATGAATTCAGTTAATACACCTACCTCTGAAACTTTACCTCCAAATCAAAGGCGTCTTCTCTTTTTTAATATCGTAAGCCACTAAACCTTTCTTTACGAGAATTTGATGATGACTGGTGGCCTCTCGTCTCAAACGCATGGACTGTCTTTAGCTATGGAAATCTAGTTAATGGTGATTCGTGGAAAGTTTTTACTTGTCGTTTTGCAAAGAGCAGCCCATCAAGTTCACGAAAAGATGAAATACCGCAAGAAAAATGCCGAAAAACTAAGATTCGACCTGCTGGCTATGCTCAGCCAAAATAAAAGTTATGCGCTATCTTTCAGAACAAAAAGTCAAAGTAGAACGGTTTAAAGATTCACCTAATCATGATCATTCATTAGAAGAAAGTGAAAAATTAAAGCGTTTGCAAGCTGTTCAGGCTCTGGTTGAACTAGAAGCCATTAAGAACTATCGGCCACCTGAAATAATGAATGCAGTAAAAGAATATACAACAGAAAAATTGGATCTAGGGGAGAGTATCGAAGAATTAAAACGTAAGGAAGTTTCAAATATAAAGCTTAAAGTTCGTGGGGCTCTCAATACACATCTTATTGCAATTCGAAGCACGAATTAGATATTTGTGAAGCGGTCTCTTTTCTTGAAAATCAAGGATATAGGGTCGAACGTTTTAAAATTGCTGATCAACCTACACAAGGTCTTGTTTTTGTGTACCCCAATCAAATTAATAATCTTGAAGGGTACGGATAGTTGACGTTAATCGATTCAACACACAAAACAAATAGATATGATTATCGTTTGTTTACTTTGTACATTCATAACATGTATGGACGTTGGGATGTAGGGGCTCATTTTTTCGTGAGTAATGAGGATAGTAGCACCGTTGCAGAGGCTTTAAAGATAGTTTGACGGTTTGCAAATAAATGGATGCCTAGATATTTTCTTGCTGACCATAGCATGTCGAAACTAAGAGTATAAAAAAAGCTTTTTTAGGCCTTCAGAAAGGCGAACAAGAATGTCTGTATCTATCGTACGGTCCACACTATGAGAACATGGATTAGAAAGATTTATGATCCCAAAACTCAGCAAAAAATGTCTCAAGTGATGCACAAAAGGACTAAGATTGGCTGTGAGGATCTTATTCAACAAGCAATTGACGAGTGCCCAGTTTCAGATATACAACGATACATAAAAAGAAATTATTCGAAAAATACAGACCAGTGGGCCCTTTGGGCATGACATCATTCTCCCTTGCTCCTGCAAGTGACTACAACGAATCCCTGGAGTCATACCACTCCGAATTAAAACGAACAACTTCCCCGCATTACGGATTAAGTAGTACAAATTCCTTATTTTTTTTTTTTATGACTAGGTTTAGAATTGATTTTAAGTCGAAACTGAATCAATTCTAAAAATCTATCTCAGGTTATCATAATATATTTATTTATTTTTTTTTTGTAAATACTGCCTTTAACTATAAACTAACTCTAGATTTCTGTGCAAAATAGATGTATGCTCGAATGGATTCTTTTAATAGAATACATACCATTAAAATGAATTGTAAAAGAGGATGTGGCTCTGTATTTTTTTAACTCAGTTGGATAATATAAGACAAATCAAAAAAGACAGTGATATGTAAGATCGTGTGAATTATCTACAAAAAGCCAACAAGTCCCGCTCTCCATAAACTTTAAATATTGCTTGAATCTAAAGATTTTTTGTGCAAAGTAAGTTAAAATTTGGTTTATATTTCGTAGCTAATAATTTTTTGTTAATAATACATTTTATTTGGACTAACTCAAGACACTACAAGATTTCAAAAGTGATTATATTATGCTAATGGAAATATGCAAATTGCAACAGATATAAATATAGGTGTCGAACATGTCGAACATGTATGCGATCCTTAGAAAACAATACAAGAATGGATGAGTGAAAATAATGTATTAAAGAATTTCAGATTAAAGCCACGAACTACGAAAATATAATTGAATGGATTCTTTTAATAAATTAAATAATATTCAACAAATTGGTGATAGATTGTTAGTAGCCTGGTTGATGGAATACGACATATTGAAGATGTTACGCATACCATCATATAAAGTAGTGCTTAAAGAAGTAAGTATTTTATTAGAATGTTATTTACCTAACTTCTATTATATTAATATGTAATATAAGTTTCGCAATTAGAAAGTGAAAGTGTCTTTGGATTAGCTAAAAATGCTACAACCAATAAATATAGTAATGAAGGAGGGGAATGGAAAGTATGCAAACTGCAACTGATATAACCTATCAGAGAGTTAAACAGCATAAGAATGGACAAGTGGAAATAAAAAGTCAATAATTGTATTAAAGAATTCCAACTTAATGCTAAACTACGAAGACGTAATCTAATGCAGGTTTGAGAATATTAAATCAATATTCTGTGCTTTTAGTACCGTGGTTAGATAGTGAATAGTTTTTATTTGAACATTCTGGGTTTGTATTTTTTATGTTTAGCATTGCTTTGATCAATCCTATGTTATTTATTATGATGAAAGAACCAGAGCCAAGAAAGACAGAAGGAAGGTGTTCGAATGGTACATGAACTGCAGAGATGGATTATGCATAGGCGACATTTAAGTGAGTTTTAAAATCCTATTATTTAAGTATTATTTAAATAAAATGCAACGCATTTGTTTATATAAAGTATAGTACTAAGAGTAATTAACTTTAAAAACTGAATCGATACTTAGGTTTTCGACTTAGAATAAGAATCGATTCTGAACTATAGTTGTTTGATTAGTATAATGGTTGGGCTCGAGTTGGTTCTAATTAGAGAATTTCAACTCGGGTCTAAACATTAACAAAAAATTGTTAAATAATTAGTGACTTATATTATTTTGTTGCTATTCTTTAGGTTCATGCCATAAAGTTGTTGAACTCGACAAGAAGAAATGTATAGACTCGGAGTATATTGCCTTCGAATTCCGCATTAAAAAAATTTCAGTATTTGGAATTGATAACGATATTCTTTTGGAAATTCATAAATTTCCGTATCCTATACAACAATTGATAATTGATAAATTTTGTGCCATTGAAGGAAGAATTGAAAAGGGAAAAGTTGCACCGGGCCTTTTGTCACTTGACTGTAATTGCCTTTTTTTTTGCCGATATTTGCTCCTGTGTCGACACGTATTTCATGAGCACATGCATGGTTCTACAAGATTGTTAACAAATGAAGCATGGTTGAGATTTCAACAAATGTTTGAAGAGGCCGGGGTTGATATCTACACTTCTCGTGAATTATTCGAAGTAAGAAGGTCCCAAAGAACTGAAGTCAAGAAGGCTGCAGAAAGTCGTTGTTTAGTCATAAATGAGTTGGTTGAAAGGGTACGTGATGTATACTGGCGAGTTGAAGAGAGAGGTGATCCGTTGCAAACAAATGCATTCGTTCAAGAATTGAGTATGAACCTGGAGCTTGTATTAAATAAAAATATAAAATAGTGGAATCTTATAATACTAAATGACAACCGTAATCCGGCAATTTGTCTTTTGATTGGATAACTCAGAACATGTGTACATTATAACATTCTGATGTAATCTACAGATCTACACACCTAATCTTATAATACTAAATGACAACCGTAATCTGGCAATTTGTCTTTTGATTGGATAACTCAGAACATGTGTACATTATGACATTCTGATGTAATCTACAGATCTACACACCTAAAATACTACTAAATGACAACCGTAATCAGGCAATTTGTCTTTTGATTGGATAACTCAGATCACGTACGTATTATGTCATTTTGATGTAATCTACATCCTAAAACAAATTTGCATTTTCGATTTTGATGAGTTAATAGTAACGACGAGTTAAGCTTAAATTAAATTAAATTAAATACTGCAATCCGGCAATTTGTCATAGGATAACTCAGAACATGTGCACATTATGACATTCTGATGTAATCTACAAATCTACACACCTAAAATACTACCGTAATCAGGCATTTATTCTTTTGATTGGATAACTCAGATCACGTACGTATTATGTCATTTCGGTGTAATCTACGCCCTAAAACAAATTCGTCCATTTAAACATTTTCGAATTTGATGTATTAATAGTGACGACGAGTTAAGCTAACATTAAATATTTTTAATTGGTCATCTTAAGAAAACGTGACCATTGTATGGGAAACTTATTTTTTGCGATTGTGTTAATAGTGACGATGATTAAGCTTACGTTTAAATATTTTTAATTGGTCATCTTCTGAAAACGTGACCTTTGTGTGGGAAAATTTATTTTTACATGTGATTGTGTTAATATTGACGACAGTTAGGCTTACATTTAAATGTTTTTAATTGGTCATCTTCAGAAAACGTGACCAGTTTGTGGGAAATCTTATTTTTATATACATACGTACGTACAGTTTATGAGTAAACTTACCAATTTTATCTATCTATGTACGTACAAGATGTGGTTTAATTTGAGGTTTGTTTACTTTTATAATTTTATTCGCTGCATACAAAACGTGATCAAATTGTGGGAAAATTTTTGGTCAGCCTCGATATTTGTTATTATATAAGGATGAGTATGGAGCTCACTTTGGCAATTATTTTCGAAAATATATAATTAGGCCACGTATAGTTAATTTTTCATTTCGCATTACATGAAATCTGAAAACTGATTAGTCTGTCAGATTTTTTTTTTAAATTAATAAAATAATATTCACATTTAAGATTAGGCCATACGAAGTTGGTTTTTCGCTTTACATTACATAGAATCTGAAAACTTCGGTCAGTCTGTCAGATTTTTTTGTTTTTTTACTTTACTACAAATTGATAAATAATATTTAAATCTAAGATTAGCCCACGCAAAGTTGATTTTCATTTTGCATTACATGAAATCTGAAAACTTGAATAAGACGGTTACATTTGCTTTTATTATTTTTTTTTAATTTACTGTAAATTAATAGAATAATGTTCACATCTAAAATTAGACCATGCGAAGTTAATTTTTCATTTTGCATTACACGGAATCTGAAAACTTCGGGTTGTTAGATTTTTTTTTTTTTTACTACAAATTAATAGAACACTATTCACTTCTAAGGTTAGACCATGCAAAGTTAAATTTTCATTTTGCATTACATGGAATCCAAAAACTTCGCCAGTTGGTCAGTTTTTTTTTTTTTTCTTTTTAATTAATAGAATAATGTTCGCATCTAAAATTAAGTCATGCAAAATTAATTTTTCATTTTGCATTACATGGAATCTAAAAACTTTGGTCGATTGTTTTTTTGCTTTGCTGAGAATTAATGGAATAATATTCACATCTAATATTAAACCATATGTTGTTGATTTTTTATTTTGCATTACATGCAATCTGTAAACTTTGGTGAGTTCCTTTTTTTTATTTTCTTTATTTTTAATTTATTGTAAATTAATAGAATAATATTCACATCTAAAATTAGGCCACACAAAGTTAATTTTCGTTTTACATTACATGAAATCTAAAAACTTTGGTCAGTCAGTTAGATTTTTTTAATTAACTATAAATTAATATAATAATCTTCGCAACTATGATTAGCCCACGTAAAGATTATTATTCATTTTACATCATTAGTCAATCGCATTATATATATAAGTATATATCTGATATATTATAATCTACTATTATCTTTTAGTGATTTTATCCCTATACACGTGGCAAAGCACGTGTACGAAACTAGTGGCAATAAAATAAACCAATTTATTTTAACCAAGGCAAAAATTGGTAATTTCTCTATTTATTAGGATCATTAGCTATCAGATACAATACTAAAAACTACGCTTATCACTTTTATTTCAATATAGAATGATCATTTTATTATAACAAAAGCTGCAGATTGTATAACGTTATGCATAAATATCCGATAAACAATAAAAAATTTTTTAAAAAATATTACGATTACATTCCTAGATATAGTTAAAAAATTGTGATAATTTCCGTACGTACCAGGATGAAAAAGTAGTTGAAGAAAATTTAATGCATAGTACAATGCCAATTTTACTAAATAATGTTAAATAGGGCTTATACCCAAAACCCCAGAGCACTTAAAAAAATATTGAATTTAAGTTCATTTGATGACTGAAAAACAATGAGTAAAAATTTTCTTTTTTTTAATTAATTGATTGGTTTGATGACCAAGGTTCAAATTCTTATATTAATTAGTTAAAATATACATCGTGCGAGAACAAAATTAGACCTTCATCAAGGTGATCTGCACTAAATTAATCTTTTAAAATTTGATGTAAAAAAATTATATTTTGCATAACTCATTACAAGTTTTGTTAAATATATACGTGATGATTATATACTACAACATTATTCAATCAAGAGTGTCTCATGTGAATAATTAAAAATCTCGTAATATAGAACTTACAATAAAGATAATAATTAAAAATGTCGCAAAAATTAGACTTCGAGAATATCATAATAATTGCTTGTGATCAAACTAAGCTGGCTGTCCAAATTGGTGCCCAACTTTGGCTACTGTACTGAAAAAGATTTGCTCATACTCAAGTGACGGTCTTCCACATCAGCAAGAAATATAGCACCGCCTGGCTTCAGAAACCAACCACAGAATCCATACCGCCTAAAAACTTCTTCTCTGAGCTTCTCATAAAGAAGAATAAAAAAAGGGGAAAAGATTAAAAGGGAGACAATACCTAAATAACTAACCAAAAAACCAACCAAAATACAACTAAAAGAAAAAAAGAATAATAAAAGAAAAACCAAAAAAAAAGCAGAGAGAATAGAAACTGTAGATGCTAACACGTCTAGCATAAATGATAAAAATTATATAATACCACAAGACTAATGTCTAACAGTATATTATATGTACAGATATATGAAAAAGAAACGAAAAAGAAACTAAAAAAAGATAAGAAATTTTCACGTGCCCTCCAGATCCAACTACGTCATTCATTGTTTATTTGTATGTAGCGATCAAATTTACTCGTGACGGCGCCGGTCCCAATTTGGTTCGTCCTAATTTAGAAGGAGTAAACACTGCCGATCTTTTGCAGGGGTAAGCTAGGATTCCCACTTTTTGGCAAAAATTCCAAAAAAATCCAAAGGGAAATATGATGATACTCAAAAGAAATTTAAAGGAAAGGGTGAGGTCAGAAAAACTCATTTTTTTGTTGTTCCCCACTGTTTTGCCACAAGGTACTTCATCGATGGAAGAAATTTTTAATCTCTACCAAAATTTCTCATACAAGGGCTCCGCCTTCTGCCAGTTATCTTGTAAAAGTACGCTTTTAGCTTGCATGTCAAATATACAAAGGAGTCCCTGGTGTGTCAGTTGACCTTTGTAAAAACCGTTTCCTTGTATTATCCTACTATACATTAAGTACAGGCACCGCTTCAACAAAAAACTTTTTGTTTTTCTTCCGTTTGTAATTTGGTCCAAGTGATCGTCAGAAAGAGTTGTTGGTTATAAAATAAAATAAAAAATTTAAAATTAAATAAAATACTATATAAATTATAATCCGAAAGCATTTTGCTAATAGATCTCAATTCTTACTGTTCAGAAAATTCTCCCGAGTCTGCTACAAATTTACAAGTAGCGGTCCCACATTGAAAAATACGATGATTCTCTTTTAACTCTGATTGTGACCAACTAAAGGTAACTTCATAGGAGCTCTCATTATCCATAAACAAAACGTAACCTTTAGTCTTTAATTTCGGGTCTTGTCGAACATTCCAATAGTCGTAATTGACCAATTGCTTCAACCTCTGTTCACCAGCTTCACCCTGAAATGAACAAGAATATTTTCATTGCACAGAACTATGCCGGAAAGAAGGCTCACTCTCAAAAAGGTAAACAAATATATTTTCTGGAAAGGCATTAATTGAAACTTGTTTTGCGCCTATTGAATATTTATTAAAACCAAGACGTTTTTTTATAAGAACTATAAACGCATTCTGATAAAATGTGGATAAGTAAATAACGGTGAGGTATAATTTTGTTATTCCGATGCTTAACTCTCTCATGAATCACAAGTTTTTTACGTGAAGGAAAAATTTCTTTACAAAGTTGGCATTTATTAGCCATTAAGTTCTATCAAATATGATTACGTGTTTTTTATGATTATCCAAAAATTTTTTATTGGTTAATCTATTTTTAGATATCACGAATATGATCTTCAAATTCATGTGACATATTCGAATTTCCAAAATTCGCCCATATAATGAAAATGATTTGGGAAACAGCACGAGTCATTGGATTGGCAGGTTTTAAAATTTGTGCATGATCAGATGACCCGATAACAATGATCCATACGGGTCAGACATTGGCCCAAGTTATGACCCAGGGGTCATATAGGAGCTTATAAAATTTTAACAATATTTATCGACGTTATGCATTTAAATACATAAGCTATTCAGTTATCAAACCTCGTTATAGTTACATGATTTTTTATCTCTACCATTATAAATATTGACCTTTATATAGTCACAACCAGTGTTAAAGATTTAATGTTCCCAGTGTTCCCAGGAACATTTAAAAAAATTTAGGAACATTAAATTTGGAACTTATGTTCCCTATTAGGAACAAAGTGGGAACATAAAATTTATAATTTGTGTTCCCTATAGAGATAGTTTTTTGCATAAAAAAGAGAGAAAGAGAGTGAAAGAGAGAGAGAAAGAGAGAGAGAAATTTAGTTATAGGAACAGCGAAAAATATTTTGGGAACATAAGTTTAATATTTTATGTTCCCAAAGAACAAAAAAAAAATTTCAAATCTTTTTCACTGGTCACAACCTTTTATAATCACTGAATTCTTGTTTCCCAAGCTGATGATTATATCGAGGTTTGACTGTATTTATTATTTAATTTTATATATTTTACTGCTTAGTGAATATAAAAACATTTTATGAAAAAGTTACTGAGTTATGATATTTGTAATTTAATTTCATATACTTATAGAACTTACTGTTATAAAAAACATTTATTAATCTAAATTCTAAAATAAGTTATTTGCTATTTAATTTTTATTGTAATCCACAGATATAGTATAAAGGATGTTTATTAATCCAAGTATAAAAATAAGCTATTCACAAATATTGAATATTTAATTCACCTTATTTGCATTGTGAGTAAAAAAATTTTAGGCCATGCAAAGTTGATTTTTCGTTTTGCATTAACCACCATCCCATTTTTTCAATTTTTTCAATCTTTTGTTTTTTTTTTTAGTTCCAATTGTGCCAATTGTTCAATTTTTGACAACTATTTTTTCCCGCTATTTTCATCCGGTATCACCCGATGGAGACCTTAATTGTCCGATAGGACTAACAGGAAAAATAAGACTGCTGACCCAATTTTTTGATTCCTTGTTGTTCAAAATGAAAAATTAACCTCATATAACCTTTATGTGAACATTATTCTATTTGCAGTAAATTAAAAACAGAAAAAAAATCTGTCCATCCATCCCGAATTTTGAAATCCATGTAATGGCCTTATCGATCTAAATATTTAGAATAATTTATTTGAATTATAAATATTTTTCTATTTAATTTCATTTACTTTACAGCACTTAACAAGTATAAAAAACATTTTATTAATCCATATTTTTATAATTTATTAAAAAAAAAAAAATAAAATAAATTTAAATATGCAGCTACAAAGAACATAAGCTATTTCTGAATATTGATTATTTAATTCACTTTAATTGCATTAATTGTAAGAACAGTATAAAGAATTTCTGTTATTTAATATGTTATCAATAGTTACTATATTATTTATTTACTTTACGGCACTTAAAGCATTTTGCTCTTTTCGATTTAGTTGGATAGACGATTTTCGTAATTTTTGAGTCCTGTAAGTCCTGTTATTACAATATAGTAGCCACTTCGACTTCATCATATTTATGGACTCATTTTAACTATTCACTGCATTTCCCTTTTGCCGATAAATAAATTTTATAAAGTATGACGAACATAGTTTTATGTTGTATTCGCAGCTCATGGTGCTCAAAAAATTACAAAGATTGTTCGATCCAAAATAAATTGAAAGTGTAGTATTTAAAATAATCTATTCATGAATTTTTATTTACTTTTAATTTCAATCAGTAAGTATAAAGAAATTTTCATTAATCTAAATATTTAAAATAATTTATTCATAAGTTTTACTATTTAATTGCATTAATTTTGTAATATAAAGAATATTTATTAATTTAAATTAGTTCATTATTATTTAATTATTTTATTTTATTTGCATCCGATCAATTGGAAGCATAAAAATTATTTGCATCATATATTAATACGATTCATATAACCAATTAAGTTGTGACCAACTAAGTTAACTCTAGATTTAATATAAAATTTTAAATAACCTAATAGGTCATTTCACCTTTGGAAATGACCAACATCTGGTCATTATTCATTTAAGTCACAGGGTCATTTTAGGTCATTTACCATCACTGTTAGTAAGTGTATTGCTCTTACAACTCATTAAGTACAAGGCTTAACTCTTCTACATATTACTACTTGTATTGATGAACAGTTTTCATTAAAGGTCAAGTTTGTATCACCATGAGCTTTGCTATATCTTGAAAAAGCCTTTACTTACTTAGTTTCAACTATAATTACCTTAAATATCCTACCACAACTCTTGAAGAATATAATAAATTATCTCAAATACATTTTAGAGATTGATATAATAGGTGTTTGTAAGTAGGGTATTGATTTGTCAAAAAAACAGTTGATCCATAATTGATCAAAAAAAATTTTTTTTAATTGATCAAACATCAATTATATATACTTGATCGAGTATGATCAAACAAGAATATAATTTATAACCTCAAGCATATATAATCAATCAATCATTAGACCAATTATTAATCAATTATATTATATTTATTAAATCAAATAATGTGATCTTATATAATTACATCAATCTTAGAGGTTATATCTAAGTTACCCAGATAACCCATGTTAAATATATCAACTAGTTTATAATTGTTATCCAGGTAACCTAAATTATAGTACTTTTAAATTACTAGATAGTTTCTAGTGTTAGTTTAAAAAGCAGTGAGATGAATAAAAAATCGAGCATTTTTTTTTAATAGGTATTAAATTTTGTTAAAAGTCGGTCATAGTTTTTTGTAAATAAAGTTTATTTAGAAGTTACAAATTAAATTTTTTAAAATTTTGGAGGTCGTCTAGGTAAACTTGATGAATTTTTTTTATTTTAATTCTACAAGTTTGTAGAATTAAAATAAAAGAAAGTTCATAGAATTTGCTTAAGTAGTTATTAAGATATATTCGTTTAAGTTTTATTTTCATAGGCATTTAGATATCCTGGCAACGAATTTAATGAAATTTTTTTATTTTAATTCTATAAGTTTGTAGAATTAAAATAAAAAAAAACATTCATAGAATTTGCGCAGTAGTATTACGCTTTCTTTTTGAGACAACGTGCACTATTCTTTTACTTATTAAAATATAAATAAATGAACAATAATATAATCACCAAGAGCTGCTTGAAGATAAAATGTTTGGAAAAGGATCATTATTTATTAAGTTTATATTTTTTTCGTAGAAAACTTTTTTTATAAAAGATTGTAAATTGAATTAAATTAAATGTGATCATGTACATATAGAAACTATTGTGAACGTCTTGAATCGACCACATTTTACTATCAATAAAAGATTTCCAAAGTATACGGGCCAAGAGTCTTTCTCTAGTCCGTATAATAATACTTTACAAACGTTCGAAAAAAGGCATCT
Source organism: Gigaspora rosea (assembly GCA_003550325.1). Lineage (NCBI taxonomy): Eukaryota > Fungi > Glomeromycota > Glomeromycetes > Diversisporales > Gigasporaceae > Gigaspora > Gigaspora rosea. The sequence continues at coordinate 106,518 of QKWP01000331.1, forward strand.
ACGTAGCGTTTGTTTGGACTCATTGTAATCGATTTAAAAATAAAGACTAACGTTTTTAAAAAAGAAAAAAAACTTTATCCAATCATACACCGGTAGGCTTTTTTTTTTAATCGTATAAGCTTTTTTTTATATTTATCTAATTATATCTTTATTAAAATTATATAATAAACTTTTTTTTGCCGGGTTGTCTTTACAATCAATTATTGTGAATGTTTTGAATCGACCACATTTTACCATCAATAAAAGATTTCCAAAGTATACGGGTCAAGAGTCTTTCTCCAGTCCGTATAATAATACTTTACAGACGTTCGAAAAAAGGCCTCTATGTAGCGTTTGTTTGGAACTTTTGTACTCATTGTAATCGATTTAAAAATAAAGACTATTTCAGTATATGTTTTTAAAAAGAAAAAATAACTTTATCTAATCACATACCAGTAGGCTTTTTTTTTTAATCGTATAAGCTTTTTTTTTATTTATTTATTAATTATAAGCTTTTTTTTTTATTTATCTAATCATATCTTTATTAAAATTATATAAAAAACTTTTTTTTGCCGAGTTGTTTTTACCATCAATTATTCGGTACCCCTGGCTAAGATATATTCATTCTTTGCTTCTACTTCATAGGCAGTTTGTGAACGTTTTGAATCGACCACATTTTACCATCAATAAAAGATTTCCAAAGTATATGGGTTAGGAGTCTTTCTCCAGTCCATATAATAATACTTTACGAACGTTTGAAAAAAGGCCTCTACGTAGCATTTGTTTGGAACTTTTGTACTCATTGTAATCGATTTAAAAATAAAGACTATTTCAGTATACATTTTTTTTTAAAAAAAAAAAACTTTATCTAATCACATACCAGCATACTAGTAGGCTTTTTTTTTTTAATTGTATAAACTTTTTTTTATTTATTTATTAATTATAAGCTTTTTTTTTATTTATCTAATCATATCTTTATTAAAATTATATAATAAACTTTTTTTTGCCGGGTTATCTTTACAATCAATTATTCGGTACCCCTGGCTAAGATATATTCATTCTTTGCTTCTACTTCATAGACGGTTTGTGAACATTTTGAATCAACCACATTTTACCATCAATAAAAGATTTCCAAAGTATAAGTGTCAAGAGCCTTTCTCCAGTCTGTATAATAATACTTTACAAACGTTCGAAAAAAGGCCTCTACGTAGTGTTTGTTTGGAACTTTTGTACTCATTGTAATCGATTTAAAAATAAAGACTATTTCAGTATACATTTTTAAAAAAGAAAAAAAAACTTTATCTAACCACATACTGGAGGCTTTTTTTTAACCATATAAGCTTTTTTTTATTATTTATTAATTATAAGCTTTTTTTTTATTTATCTAATCATATCTTTATTAAAATTATATAATAAACTTTTTTTTGCCAGATTGTCCATCAATAAAAGATTTCCAAAGTATACAGGTCAAGAATCTTTCTCTAGTCCGTATAATACTTTACGAACGTTCGAAAAAAGGCCTCTACATAGCACTTGTTTGGAACTTTTGTACTCATTGTAATCGATTTAAAAATAAAGACTATTTCAGTATACGTTTTTAAAAAAGAAAAAAAAACTTTATCTAATCACATACCGGTAGGCTTTTTTTTAAATCGTGTAAAATTTTTTTTTATTTATTTATTAATTATGTTTTTTTTGAGATATATTCGTGCAAAGTTTTATCTTTGCTTTTACTTCATAGACGGTTTATGAAGAAATTTTAAGCAAACTCGATGAAATTTTTTTTATTTTAATTCTACATGTCTGTAGAATTAAAATAAAAAAATTTCATAGAATTTTATAAATGTTACCCAAAATATTTTCATTCAAAAGCTTTAAACAATTTTACTTTTGCTTAGACGTTTTAATTTTTATCAGACTTTGAACGAAGATATCTCGGCAAGCATTTATGTAAATTCGATGAAATTTTTTATTTTAATTTTACAAGTTTGTAAAATTAAAATTAAAAAAAAGGTTATAGAATTTACTTTAAGTATTTGCTAAGAATATCCATTAAAATTTTTGAAAAAATCTAATTTTTATGAAATTATAGGGTTATACAAAATTGATCTATCCGATCTTCTGAGGTGTCCTAACTGAACCTGATATCACGTGATCACATCTGGCTTTAAACGGTCTCCACATATATAGATTATACATGTCGATCTTTTAAGTACAGATAATCTGCTTTTTGTTTGTTAAACTCATAGTATCTAATGCTTTACGAAGACTTATCAATTTTTGTTATTCGGTTAGTTTGTTTTATTTGTTTTATTAAGTTTTTTTAGTTTAAAACTACTAGTTACTAAATTTACTTCAGTTTAACTCTAAGTAATACTTGCACATTCCATATTAAAGTTGTCCATTCCTGACATTAATAGGTTTCTTTTAATTAAATCGTTGGTTTAAAAATTTCTATGATATTTGGCAGTAGTGATAGTTAAAATTAAAATGTAATAAGGGTGAAATTTTAATTATTTAATATTAGTTTCTTAGAAATATCGAATTTTTTTATAGTTTTTATATATAATCTACTTTAGTTTATTTAATATCTACATTTACGACAAATTGTAATTGTACTATATGACTTGTAGAAATTTTTACTTCAGTCTTAACTCTAAGTAATACTTTGCTATTCCATGTTAAAGTTGCCTATTCCTCAAGTTAGCAGGTTTCTTTTTATTAAATCTTTGGTTTGAAATTTATGATATTTGGCGTCAAAAATTATATATGAAAAATAATCTATATCATGCATATGATGGATGTACTATATTTTATATTGTGTAACCAAGCTGAGAAAACCTACCCTTAAACAAAGGTTTAAGGCTACTCAAAGCTAATTTTTCATTTTGCATAACCTGCTGACCCAATTTTTCCAAATTCCTATTGTGCCAATTATTTCCTTTATGCCATTTAATTTTTTTTTCTATTGTTACCTAATGATGACCTTAATTACCCAATAGGTCTGATAAAAAATCAAAATTTCTAATTCCATGTTATGCAAACCGAAGAATTAACATTGCGTGATCTTAAATATGAACATGAATTAATTTAGACCATGCAAAGTTAATTTTTTTTTAAAAAAAAATCTAACCATCTGACTGGAATTTTAAAACACTGGGTAGGACCCCGAAATATACATAGATAGGTCAGGTTAATTATAGGGTTACTAAAAAAGAAAAGATCTGCAGAAAAATCTTCAAAATAAAAATAAGCAAAAAATTACTATAAATAGAAAAGATCTGCAGAAAAAACCTCAAAAATAAGCAAACTCATATCTGACCTATTTATGTATATTTCGGGGTCCTCACCAGGTTATGCAAAATGAAAAATTAACTTTGCGTGGCCTAATAAGCAATTTTAGCAAAAACTTAGTAAGTAATTTTTGAGCAAAGGTTTAGTAAGTAATTTGAGCTTTAGTTTTATTATTTACTCTGTATTTTGTAATTATTAAATAGTTTGTTGATTTGTATAATAAAAAATTTTTACTTATTTCATCAAATGGGAGTCTCTAAATACTTCCATTTCATTTTTCGATTTCAAAATTTTAATATATAAATAAAATGTTTTTAAAAAACTCTTATTGAAACCAGCCAATCATGATGTCATGTAAAAACATGAGAAATCAGCTGATTCTAGTGAATTTTTCAATTCTTGAAGAATTTTAAAGATTTCAAATAAAATATAAAGTTATTGATCTCAGAAATTTTTCTACTATCATCACCATGAAATCAAAAGGTCACACTTTTTTGCAAAGCGCTATAAACATATTTCGGAAATAAGTAGGTGCATTAAAAATCAAATTTGAAATTACAAATGTCAAATAAAAGCAGCGAAATGGTTGCCTAATAACATATGCTTCATGAAATAAATATAGTTTAAAGTGTAATATAAATCAGAGCATTCGGAACTGTGAAATAAATAGTCTAAATAGTTTATTTAAACTAAATATTTCACCTATTTGACTAGAATGGGTTGTTCAACTTTGATTTGAAATTGTCCATTACATTTAATTGGACAGTAAATGCTTGATTACGAGTATCCGCTTTAAAAATAAGTCAGAATAATACAAATTTATAAAGCTAAGTACGGTACGCATCTTCTACATAGTAATACAACTATGGAATTATAAGCCTGGGTTTCATGTATTCCGATCCAATGAAATTCAGTATTTAAATTTTTACCTGGACTATTTTACTAATGTACAATATTAACAATAATTTTCATATATTTGTTATACTTTTTGTTATTATTTTAGTTATTCTACGTCTCATTATGATTGCATAACAGGGATTTATATGTTATTAATCATAATTTTTATCAGAAATTTTTTCTTTTTTTTTCTTATTTGTTATTTTCATGGGGTGATAACAAATAAAGCTGGGGTAATAACAGGCATTTGTTATTTTCCCGAAAAGTTAAAAATATAAAAGGAGACAAAGAAAATAATAAAAATAATTAATAACACAAGTCCCTGTCATGTCATCATATGAAACGTTGAATAACTTATTTATTCTGCTGTCCTGAGGAAATAATTAAAATGTTTGCTCAGTGGCGCACTTATAGGGCGCAAAGCGCCCCACATAGGGATGGGCTTGGTCAGCTAATAGTTGGCTAGCTGATCAGCTATAGCCATAGTCGATGTAGTTGACTATAACAGCTTAGCTGACCGGTTAGCTGATACCAAATTTTTTTTTCTAGCTGATAAATCATAATTATTGTTTAATTCAGCATGAAGTATACAAATTATATAGAATTATAAGTAACTCTTTCCCATAGATCACTAAACCAAAACTAGAGCTAAGGGAAAACTCGTAAAAACAGCATAAACAAATACAAATTTTTCTAATAATTATAGGCCTCGAGGTCTAAAGCCAAATAAGAACCTATTTTCTTAAGTGCCCATCCAAAAATAACTAAAAGAAAAGGAGATAGCCTCTTCCTAACGCCTCATGCGTTCTCCAACCTTCTAGCAATGACTTCCAACCAACAACTACAATTTATGGAAGACATTCAACAACAATCACTTGAAGACATTCATACTAGCGTCCAAGAGTCACTTAACACTCCCAAGAGTCACCCAGCTAAAAGAACCAAAACAACAAACCAACCTTCATCCCCTGTTGCCAGCCCTACTCTCTCAAAATCACTTAATTGTGGCGATTTCAGCTTAACCCATCAGATTCATCGATTACATTATTAGACCAAAACCCATCAACAAACACAGCACTACATGACCCAACTATCACAACAACAACAATGCACATCAATTCCCAAATTCCCATACCGGTCCCCAAATTAACCTAACTTCCTATCTGGCGGAAACAATGTACAAATAGATACAGAAATTCCCACGCCCCTCCAAACAGACGATCAAAACAACTTACCCACAGGAATATCAACCCAAATGGAAATCGACACTCCCACGGTTGCTATTAATCCTGATAATGAAGAATCAACAACGACCTTACACGAACCCTCTGACCTCCCAGACCTACAAATGGATTATCCTACCGACCAAAATATCTCCGATACATGCTCTGACACAACTATAGCCTCTTTCTATGTCACCCTTCCCCAGAGAACTTATAGTCAAGCACTCAAAAGACAGAACCGCCGGCCCATGACTGAAGCACAGTCACATCAAATCGAGCTTTGGACTGACCATATAACTACTAAACTACGACAAAGGCAAAACAAACCCTTTGACTTTACATTATGGTATAATGACATGATCATCGACTGCTTTACCTCTGAAGAAAAATTTGCAACTTTTATCAATTACATATTTAAAGTTATACCAACAAACGAACCTATCCCAGAGGCCATTAAAGCTAAATTTAAACACCACAATATAGCATTTTTCTGCACTTTCTCAAGAACTAAAGCAAAAGAACTGGCACATCAGTCTGCTTTCATGCCTTTTTTTATAAAGCCTTAGAAAGATATAAAAATATACACACATATCCTACACAAATAAACATAACAGAGATCAAATCTACGACAAACTCAAACGACAAAGTGCAATCGACTACATTACAAACCTCGATATGATTAAAAAGAACCATCATGAAAACACAAGAGCAATTTTCTAAGCAATCGGCTTCGCCCATATCAGTTGTGCACTAACTTTTGAAAAAATGCGACAAATCATTCATAGTTATAGATGAACAAAAAGAACCAATCCCTGCTGACCCAGAAGACATACCCACTGAGGTCAAAGAAATACTACCTTTCTGCTTCCCTATAGAAAATCGCACCTAGACTCGCGCAATAGTTGCAGCCCTGAGAAGAATTTATATCTTTGATTCGCTTCTGGATAGATATTTCTATAGAATATTAATACCGCTTCCACCCAACCCAAAAGCCTAAACCCAGCAATTAAACATCATTTCCCAATCAAGCTCGAACGTCAACTCTCCGAATTAAACAATTATTGTAGTATTTTAAAACAATACTACACCTTCGAAAGGATGCCAGACAGCTATTTTGACCTACCACCCACCAAACCTCCACTTCCATCTACCCCACAAGAACTTGACCATCGAATTCGTAACCTTTTCCCATTCAGACCTAACAACACAGAAGACTTTAAACGTCACGTTGAGATCCTAAGAACATATTACAAATTTAAGCGCATACCAAATGATTTTATCATACCTAAACTCAGATTACCAACTAATCCCACAAAAGTTGCAACTCAACTACGTTATGAATTCCCAATTCAAGACAAAAAAATAGCTAAAAACTTCCTATCTGAATCAAAAACAAATATATTATACCTATTCCAATGCCAGATAACTATATGACGGTTAACTCATCTGACAAACCAACTCTACCCACGACCCAAATAATGTCCTATTGGTCAACTTAACCATTCTAATTCGAAGTCAAGTAGTCCTACTTGACACCGTCAAATACTAAGACAACATTATTACTTCCATAGAATACCTAATGAATAGATCAATATCCAGTTTGAAGATATGTTTGGTAAACAAACCAAAATACCTACCACGCTTAACGATTTTCTTCAATACGCCAAAATATATATTCCTGAAAAAACACAACTCTTCCCTATTCACGAGTATGATAAGGCGAAAAAAGCAATTACAATCTTCAAAGAACTTTTCAACACAACTCTAATACCACCTTACCTAAACACATTACCCGACCTACCAGACCCCGAATGGGACTTATTCAAAAAGAAAGGAAAAGATACCCAAACAAATCATGAGCAGAAATAACGATAGAAATCCCTATACTGGAAACAGAAACCCTCAAAAACATTCAACCAAAACGCCTCTGACAACAATGACCTCCCCTCCTACTTTCCTTTAAATCTCCTCCACCCTCTAAAAATAATTACCCATAACGTTCAAGGATTAGGAAATAATCTTAAATTCCAACAATGGCTTGAATATTGTAACGACCAAAGAGCTCACATAATATTTATGAAGACCAAATAGCCAGAATTAACCACTCCTCCCTTTTCTCTTACCCACTATACAAAATATATACAGCAAACTATCACAAAGAAACAGCTATTTCGAGAGAAGCCAGTATGGGAACAGCAATCGCATTATACCCTGAACTACAACTCTTCATCCATAACATAAAGAAAGTTCCCAGAATGGCAGTCATGATCGATCTTTATCTCCTACAAAATACCAAGACAAGAATAATCTCGGTTTATCTACCCTCAACAGTCACCAAACATTCAAAAATAGCTACAAAAATCATAACAAACTGGGCCCAATAAGCGACCTCTCGACAACTCAATTTAATCGTACTCGGTGACTTCAATAATAACATCAATAATAAGAAACGTCAGACAAATCACCTCCTCATGAAATTACTAGAAAGTGGCCAAACCAGCTTACTCGACTTTCATGATATCGAAGAATATACATGGTTCAGACAAGATACAAATAGCCAAATTGACGATATCTGGACAAGTTATACAATATTACTAACTTCACCACTCCCATATTGAACAGTGCTGATGAAATTACCAATAGCAACCACAAGATCTTAACAACAGAATAGAATACCGAAATAAATCGCTCATTACAACGTCCAAAAAGAAGCAGTAGGAAAATTTATCTATACAACAGGGTTACAGAAGACGCCTGGACAGACTTTGACGACGAAATTAAAAGAAAACTTGATGAATCCAATTTACAACTACGACAAATCACCGATGAAGTACAACTTAATAAATATTGGAATATCTGGGACAATATACTAAGATCGACCATAAACAAACATATCCCATATACTCACACCAAACCCCATACTTTCTACAGCTACTCGTTCAAAGCCACCCAACTACATAAAGGTTTAACATTGATTAATAAAACGATATCAATAATAAAGACACCAAATACAACAACTTCATCTCTGGACACAATAACCATCATAAACAACAACCTACAAACCATTCACAAACTTACAAACCTAGAAACATCTACCCTACAAGTATCTGACTTATACGCAACCAACATTAGCCTAAACTTACAACAACTCGCATCTATACGAACCACCCTGCATAAAGCCAGAAACATAGAAAATCAACAACAAAAGCGAGACACAATTAACTCATTCATAGAAAAACGATACTAAAATTTCACAGACAACACTACTAAAATAATTAATAACTTACTTGGGAGACATACCGATAGCGTAACATACAACAATATTGTAACTCCAACTGAAGTAATCATGGAACCAGATCAAATCAAAGAAGCGACACTACAACACTTCAAGAACTGGACAAAATTCAACCCACTAAACGAAGCACTGTGGCAGGTGTGGAAACAGTTTTATGAACCAATCATGAATATAAATAAAAATATGTTCGATAATATCACCCAAGATATAACATTACAAAAAGTAGTTGAAACAATAAGTAAAGCACCACTCAAAAAAGCAACCGGCCCCTCTACCATCTCCAATGAAATACTTAAAAAACTGCTACCTGTCGTACACGAATTATTAATGAAAATTTTCAATACCTGTCTACAACTCAAAACAATCCTCCAAAAGTAGCGCGCTAGTCTCGTTTGGCCCATATCAAAAAAACTGCAATACAACGGCGATCTTACCTCAACTCGACCTATAATGTTAATTGACCACACTAGAAAAATACTGACAAAAATACTAACAGAAAGATTCTCGAATATTTTACTAAAACTTGACATATTAGCCCTTCAAAATAATGTAGCCCTCCCCTTTTCATCAACCATGATCCCAATCCAACAATTAAGTCACATAATGGAAAATGCCTATACATACAACTGTGAATTCTGGATCTTACTCTAGGATATGTCGAAAGCCTACGATACCGTACACATCCCTTACTATGACATGCCCTCAACCGCCTCCATATTCCTTTTCAAATAACTGACCTTATAATCAATATATTTACCGACCAGAATAATCAAGTCATAACAACAATTGGAAAAACTAAAAAGTACATAGTGAAAGACAGCATCAATCAAGTGGAAACATTATCTCCCATTCTTTGGAGAATATACTATGATCCTTTCATACACCGAATTGCAACATATTTCAAAGGATACCAAATGACCACATCAATCCCCTACAAAAATACTACAATTACACACAACACATCTGTCATAGCTTTTATGGACGACACAGCATGGGTCGTGTCCAAAAGATCAGAAATGGAAGACATACTAAAGATTGCTACTTCCTTTTACGAAATGGCAAACATCAGAGTAAACCCCAATAAATCTGTCTTAGCACATAATTCCCAAAATTTACACGATAAACAAATCATTTTCCAAAACCCATATGGGCGGATTTGGGCTGATCCGGGTGATATCTGTGAATAACGTGATTAAGATTTTCAAAAAATAAATAACAAATTACACCAATCAGATAGCTTGTGTGATGTTTTCGAATTATATTATTAAGATCTTCAACAAACGATTAACAAGATTCTATCTTTCCTAGCCAATTAAGAACCAAGGTTAGACGTTGGAGATGAGGTGGAGATGAGGTGGAGATGAGGTGGAGATGAGGTGGAGAGGGGTTTCACCAGTAAAATTAGAAGAAGTAGAATTTAAATCAACATAGTTAATTTGAAGTACATATTTAATAAATATATTTATTTTTTTAATAATAGTAACTTTCTGCGACCAAACAACACTAAAAAAAAACCCAAACAACCCAGCACAAGTAAACGGCCAAACAACACAACAAAAACGACCAAACGATACAAGTATAAAAACAACTTGGGTTTTATTACCACCTTGTTGAATGTACGTTAATTCGCATTGCTAGTAGTACCTAAAGACTCAAAATGCCGCCTAGTTCAAAAACACTTCAAAGTATTTCTTCAACCCGATATTCGCCAACTGAAAACTTACCAAAATGTCATCCTTTAACCCGTTACCCCCTTCAAGAAATTCAGCAACAAAAAAATATACAAACCAATTCCTTAGAAGTTGTTGATAACTATCCAAGCATTCATGTAACTAGATTTGATGGAAATAAAAAAACAAAATACCTTTATAAAATTTTTCGTCTTGGTTATTATCCGCCAAATGTCAAACAAACAGTGCGAAGTTGTTATTTAATCCCTAATGGATATTTAGTTAGTATTAAAATTCGTGGTATAGATATTATGGCCGAAACCCAATATGATTCCAATGACAAAGTAATATATACATTAACTTGGGACGGTTCTAATGGAGAAAAACAATCTGTATCAAGCAATAGATCTGCGAGTAACGTAGCGACCTTATTTTTACAAGTTTGTATTAATAATTTAATAATTACCTTACATGTATATATAGTATTGTATATATAGTATTATACTTACTACGTATTTGTAAATAGAAATTATATAATAATAACAAGTCTGCGCTTTCTGGTGTAATACTTTTTGGATTTGATCTTGAATGTTTGGCAAAAAGACGAATTAATAGTGATAACCAATGTCAAGTTCAAATTCAAACAAATAAACCTTTTCATCAACTTAAATCCGAGTCACAAAAAAAAAAAAGACTTCAAACTTTAGCTTCTGACATTTATAATAGAGTTGAATCAGCACTTAATTTACATAATTTTTATGATTCAAAATTAGCACACGTAGAATTAAGAGTAAATGGATCACCTATTAGATTTCAAGACATAAATTTAAAAAAACCCCAATTACAAATTTTAGATTCAACAGTTCGAGCATGTGATGAGCTTCTAGTTTCTCGTGACGGATATCGTCGACTTGCAGCTGTTATGCCCGAAATGGAGCGTGAATACGAGGTTGAAAAATGTCGACATGAAATAACAAAAACTATGAATGATGTAATTCCAGTTCACACAGTTCAAATAAATTCCTTAACTCCTAATGGGGCTTATCGATTACTTAAAGACATTTTAAATGTTTTAATTTCTAAATTAGCATACGGAGATTTGGCAATATTAAAAGTAGGGGACGTAGTTCATATTAAATTAAGTGGTGATGGACGGCAGGTCGGTAAACACCATAATCATGTAATGTTTACTGCCTGCATATTAAATCAACATGATGCAGTTTTAAGTCCATCAAACCAACATTGTATTTTTCTTTATAGCGGTATAGAACAATATGAATCTCTTCAACAAGCTTTTAGCTTTTTAATTGAAGATTTATTAACTTTAAATACTGAAGGAATTACTGATTCGAATAATAATCATTGGCCAATTGAATTTTGGTTTGGCTCTGACTGGAAATTCATGTCATTAGTACTTGGCATTAAAGGACCAACAGCTGTTCATTTCTGTTTATACTGCAATTGCAAGAATACTGATCGTTGGAATATGGATTTAGATTACGAAAATTCATGTAATACTTTGGGTCGCAAAAATTCAAACCTTTTACCTTTTTTAGAAAATCAACATTGTATTCCAGATGAGTTGCATGTAATGCTTCGAATCACAGATGTTTTATTTGAATGCCTTTTCTTAGAATTATCAACTGAACCTGCATTTAATAGACGATCAAAAAATAATACTGCAACAATTCGGGAGCAAGTTGAGTTAACAATCCATTCTCTTGGTATCAATGTATTCAAATTTAAGGAACCCGAAACTTCAAAAGGAAAATGGCATTGGACATCACTAATGGGGCCCGATAAGTTGGTTCTTTTAGAAAAATTTCCAATTGAATTATTTGTTCCGGGTCAAAGAGGCAAGGATATACAAACACTTTGGCATGAGTTTTATTTTTTGTACCAAACAATGCGTAAGAGTGATCTAACAGATGATGATATCATTAAATTTGAAACTTCAGCACGACAATGGGTTAAAAATTTCTGCCGACCAACAATTGAAACTAAAGAAGGTAAAATTTTACAAGTAGGACTATATCATCGTGATGACGTTACTCCTTACATGCACGTACTCGCATGCCATATTCCAAAATTTATAAAATATCTTAAAACAAAAAAATTAAGTCTACGATGGTTTTCATGTTCAGGTGTCGAGAAAAAAAATCATAACCATGTTCAGTTATTTTATGGCGGCACAACAATGGGTGGTGGTAATTCTTTAAAGTCTGTAGCATATGAAATATGTTCATATGAAAATAGACAACTTTATTATCAAATTAATGAAACACCTCTATCTTATTCTAAAAAAACAATAAATTTTAAACTAAAATAAATTCAGACTACAACTATATTTCGCTTACAAATTTCAAATGTAAACTTCAAAAGTCCATACGCCCATGTATAAGTTCCTTCATTATATTCTTCTTTAGTTGCTCGTTCTTCCCAAAAGAACCCAAACTCAGCTTCGACCGTTTGTTGCGTTTCAGGTTCCTTCTTTTCAGTTGTTACTTTAACCTCACTTCCTGTTTTCGTTTTTTTTTCTCCCCAGCCAGGGTGCGCAAAAATATAGCCGATCTTTTGGTAGCCCTCCTTTCCCTTATATATACATTTATACTTTCGCTGGGTTAACCGGTATTCGAAGCCTGGTTCTTGGTGAAACACATAAAAAAAAAGATTTTCAGGACAGTGTATGGTAAACTGTTTGAATCCTTGGGCCGTTCGGTGACTATGAAGGCGGGACTTTACATTCGCAAGAAAAACTGACCGAAATTGGCACAAGCACCAACTAGAGGGAAGTTCAAACCCAGAACTGTGAGGTACGACACGGTTACATGTGTGTTTTTTTGTTTCATGAGATATTAAAGACCTCCTTGTTGAATAAGTTTTAGAACATAAAAGACAATTAAAAGGTTTAGACGACATTGCTGCACTGATTATTTTTATCAAATTAGTGTAACCATTAAGATATCACTGATCACATTTTTATTAACATTTTTTTTATCACGTAGATCAGCTAAAATCCGCCCATATGCATACCATAAGCAACATAGACCAAAACGAACCCTTCTGCTACCTGGGAGCATGGTTCACAAGAGGGAAAAGCAATACCAACATCCATTGGAAAATTTTACACGAAGCTAAACTTGCAATTAAAAGACTTCGCATCACAAAGATCACAGTGAAACAAGCAATCTACATAATCAACTTTGTCATAATGACAAGAATAGCGTACAGAATACAATCTACCTACTTACCACCGTCTAAAACTAAACAACTGGACTCACAACTAGCAACAGTAGTGAGATACAAAGTACAACTTGCAAAAGGAGTCCTTTCATCAACACTATATCACCTACACATATATGGACTAAACTGCATATCACACATACAAACAATCCAACATATTAATATTCTAATAAAGATATTAAATTCACCTTCATTTGACAAACAAACGCTAAAAATCTGACTCCAACAACTCCAACTAGCGGCAAACACCAACGAATCCATCCTCAAACACAAACTCTCATTTCCACTAAAAGAAGCATCAACAACTACTGCACATATGATACTACAACTCCATGACGAAGATATTCAACTTACAAGAAATAACAACGAATGGCCCATCCCTCGTCATGAAATCGGAACCCCTATTAACACAATTCTCATACACTCAAAACGTCAAAATATACTCAAACATTACCTCAACAAACACGACGCTACCTATATCGAACAATTCACGAACTTCAATAACTACTCGATTGGACCACTTTCCATCACAACATACAGAAAATTCCTCGCAGAAGAAAACCGCGATGGTTTGATTAAATAACAGAATTAATAAGAGATATATCAAACCCATCACTAACACTTTATACACCCCTTTATATGGAAAAAATGACAACCAACTGCACCCAAATGGATAATAACACAAGACATGGAATTTGGCAGAATTTCAAGTATAAAGAACGAAATGGCAAAAATACATCACTTTGTTCTAAATGAACAGAACAACCATCTTCTACCCTGCAAAAACTGCGACCTGACATCAAAAATTACCAACACAACAAAAATGCCATATACGTAGAAATATCTCATCGATCTATAGCATCAAAGTTGATAACAACAGAAAATGGCACGGACAGATAACTGACTTCATAGGAGTAAACAAAATAAGACAACTGTTACCCAAAAAGACGTTTAATCAAGAATACATCCTAGGGAAACACTACTTAACAAAAAAGTTCTGCGCAGCCTTCACACAAATAGAACAATTTCTATGGGAATCATACTACAACAATCAAAACACAAACAAAGAAACCAACATCAAAATTCTCCTCCCACACAACACAAATCCAATGCATCATCACCCAGCATGCACTATCACCTATGGTTCCCCAGCAAAAACTATTAATCTCAACAATACGACATGGCCTTCCCAACAGAAACTCATAATTACCGCACTCATATTCATATGGACAATACTCCCAACAAAAGCAACAACTGTCATCACAATGAATACCACAAAAATAAAAGATCTAATTCAACTCATATTAAAAACACCAGTCATTTGAAAGAATACATCCTAAAGGGAAACCTACTACACCACAATCTAAGCCTTTACTCAATTTACAAACTAAAGAACATCAGACATAACTGCATTATAGATGAACACTTATCTATATCAACAGAACCCACATTATCATTAACAACCGAATTTCAACCATCAAATTTTCTAACAAACTCCTTTCCTATACAATACCACCAACTGGACCAACCATTTACACCATGACTACTCCTAAAAACCACATACAAAGCAAAATCAATAAACTGATGGTTATCCCAAACAAGAATACACCAATGGCACAAAAAGAACAACATTAATTGGAAACTTACATACAATAGTCTTAATATACACAGTAGACCTCTAGCAAGATCAACCAATCCTAAAGAAGAAAGAATAAAAGCCTTCAAAGTAAAAACATTAACTCATGAACTATCCATCCTACAAACACTCCACAACAGAAACCCAGACATATATCCAAACTATGGATATCCACTATGTCTCCAATCAATAGACGATACAACCCATTGGCTAACTTGTCCTAAAAATACAACCAAACTCGAAACATATTACATACAGTTCTAATAAAAATCTCAACTAAAGAAGACGTTCCCCTTCAATACAAAGAAAGCTACATACAAAACTTTATAAAAACATATATTACTAACAATATCCCATTAGTAGCAATAACCGTATCCACATTATTCTCTATAGCTAATCAAACCAAATCCATATGTATCTCACCACATTTCCACCACACCATCATCAAGAAAATATAAAAGAAAATCTGGACCAAAAATCGAACAGAAATCAACAAACTTACCCCAACAACCACCATTCTCAACAACCCCACCCTAGAAACAAAACTACACCCCACTACCGAAGCACTAAATTTCAATAACTGGACACAATTATTCATTTACAATAACGTATCACCTAACTTAATTAATATATAATCCGGAGTCTTTGACCGATCTGGTAAAGATTAGGTCTAAAGTAAATTAGCTTTATCCTCCCTTCCCCTATATAAAATGTATTATTACAAAATTTGTATTTTTTTATATTTTCATTAATAAACGGAACTGAGGACAGACCTCTCTTTAAAAAAAAAAAAAAAANTTAGGTTAAAAATTATAATAATTTTCATATTTACTAGTATTTAGTTTATAAATTATACTAATTTAAAATTTTTAAAATTTATAAAAATTTTATTTTATATATAAAATATTATTAAAAACATTTTTGTCTTAGAAATTATATATAGTTTGCATAATAAAAAAAAATTATCAAATATTATAAAATTAATCGCCTGTCACAAGTGTCCAGTACATTTTTACCAATCATTTTGCACGTGCGAAAATTGGATGGCATAAATGGTCACAGTCACATGCCATGAGAAATTCGCAATGTTGATTATATCAAATCACGTTAGCGTTAATTTCTATATTATTTAATATCTATTTTCTATTTTCTAGAGTTCGTGCGCTTTAACGTTCTTGATTGGTCATATCTAGGAAACGTGATCATAGTGTAGGAAAATAATACAA
Organism: Gigaspora rosea; assembly: GCA_003550325.1. Taxonomy (NCBI): domain Eukaryota; kingdom Fungi; phylum Glomeromycota; class Glomeromycetes; order Diversisporales; family Gigasporaceae; genus Gigaspora; species Gigaspora rosea. The sequence goes on from QKWP01000331.1 coordinate 122,981, forward strand.
ATATTTTACATATTAATGTATTAATAATAACGACAGATTACAAATCTGATATTAATATGCTTACCGACTTTATCTATATCTATTCTCCGTTTAAACGTTTATGATTGGTCGTATCCAAAAAAAGTACCAAACGTGGGAAAGCTAACAGAAATATGTAAGGTAATTATATCATTTTTTATTATTATATTTAGTAATTGTATCATTTGAATGCTTTGCCATTTTTGATTTGCTAAACTGTAATTAGGCCGTGGGAAACTTCAAAATAAGATAATCAGTTACTTTTGAAACTGTAATTATTGCGACATGCGTAATGTCATAATAAATTTGTAATTTGTCTATTACTATGAATTAATGATTTTCGTTCGTTTTGTATCTTTTAAATTTAGCAAATTGCTTCCGTTCTTATGTGCACTTTGTATCTCTGAAATTAGATTTACTGAGATATGGATAACGAATATACGATAGTAGAAGTATAATGGTTAGTAGTACAATAGTATTTTTTTTTTAATACAATACTAACTTTTTGTGCGATAATGAACGTAGTATGATAGTAGAAGTATGATGGTTTGGGACATAGCAAAATAGTTAGTAGCACAGTTATGACTGTTTTTTTATGTACTGTACAATACTAATGTTTCTTTTTTCCTTTAGAATAGAATGTAGCACAATAATAGAAGTATGATAGTTCAGAGCGTTAGTAACATGGTAATATTTTTTATTTTATTTTTTTTGTACATATATGCACAGCACTAAAGTTTCTTTTTTTCTTTAAAACTGAATGTAGTACGATACGAATGTACAATAGTAAAAGCATGATAGTTCGGTATGTAGCAAGATAGTTAGTAGCATGGTAGTATTTTTTTTTCTTTTAACGTTTCTTTTTTTCTTTAGAACGGAACGTAGTGCAATAAAGAATGTAAGATAGTAGAAACATGATAGTTCGGGATGTAGCAAGATAGTTAGTAACATAATCGTATTTTTTTATTTTTAATTTTTTATTTTGATACAATACCAACATTTCGCGCGATAACTAACGTAGCATAATAGTAGGAACATAATGCTTCAGGATGTAACTAGATAGTTAGTAACACGTAGTATTTTTTTTTTTTTTTTATACACTACTAACATTTCTTTTTTTCTTTAGAACAGAACATAGCAAGATAGTAGCTAGTAGATGCATGATAGTTGCATGATAGTTCGGAACGTTAGTAACACAGTAAATTTTTTATTTTTTTTTTATGTACAGTACTAATGCTTCTTTTCTTTAGAACGAACGGAATGTAGCGCAATAACGAATGTACGATAGTAGAGGCATAATAGTTCGGGACGTAGAAAGATAGTTAGTAATGGTAATATTTTTTTTACTGTAATACAGTACTAACAAGCATGGTAGGTCGGGATGTAGCAAAATAGTTAGTAGCATAATAGTTAATATAGGCATGCATGATAGTCGAGACATTAGTAACATGATAGTATTTTTTTTTGATACAGTACTAACGTTTCGCGTGATAACGAACATAGCATGATAGTAAAAGCATGGAAGTTCGGGACGTAGCAAGATAGTTAGTAGCATGGTAGTTAATATGTGGCATGCATAATAGTATGGGCGTAGCATAATAGTTAGTATGGGATTTAGCATGATAATTGGGACATAGCGAAATTTTAAAAAATCGAGTTTCGTTCATTACGGGCACTTTATATTATTAAAGGGCGCCAGCGGCGCCCCACTTACACTTGTAATATAATAAAGATATAATTTAACTATATTGTTATAAATATATAAATTAACAAAGAAAAACATTTAATTAAAATACAATTTATTTATTTTTTTAGCTTAATATTATAATACATATATTCCCAAAACTATAGTTTAAAATAAAAATAATTAGATTTAATATTAATTAGAAATTTTTTAAATTATATAAAATATATCAGAAGTTATAAGACTACCTATATTATAAAAGAAATTACAAAAGCCATAACAATTAATACATTTAAACTTAAGATAATAATTTATGCATACTTTTGAATATAATTAAACCAATTGTTTTTTATAACGGTTAATTAAATCCTAATTTTGCTGCTCATGAATGTTAAAATGTCAGATTTTTGCCAATCCGAATAAAATTTAAAAGTCAATCAAATTCAATTTAAGCAGAGTCGGGGAGAAATTATGGATAAAATTTAAAACGTTTGACTTTTAAAATTTAATTTGGGGATATTTGTTTCCATTAAACAATTACGTAATAAATTTACGAGTGATTCGTGTTTGACTTCTGCGAAAGATTCTAGCAAGATTTTGCCAATTTGCTTTAATCTTTTTTCGAAGACAAAAAGGATGTCAATAATTACACAATAAGTCAATTGAAAACCGACTTCGATTAATTCGGTTAATCTCGCGTTAATAGTTTTAATATCAGGCATGGACGGACCATTTTGATGATGGTTGTGGAGGGAACATAATAAGAAGTGCCCCTTGCATTACGAGATCATTTACGTCATGACAGATTTCATAATAACCGATTTCTTTCCACAAATCAATGATTTTTTTCCAGATATTGACCTTGCAATAACGTTTAACTGACGACTATTTTCATGGCCATCTTTTGTTGGATATTCTTCGGATATACTATTCTCCTGATTATTATTTCTGGAAGGTTATCAAGGTACCTCGGTGGAAGTGGAATGAATTTAAAGCGTAATATCAGGTCTTTTATTTGATCTATATTTTTTGCCAATATAAGTGGGGCATGGTGGATCGTCTGAGGCCCCCCAGTATAAAAATGAAAAAGCTCTATATCGTTGCCTTTTAAGCACAAATCTGACTTATATATGTCGGATGCAGCCTTTAACAAGAATATATAAACAGAAACAGGCAAATCACTAGCCCAAGGAATAGTTTGTGATTTTTGTAATTGTAATGAGCCTACACCATGAGATATTTTTAGTTCTATTAACTTATTAACATAAACACCGAAATTCATATGAAGCCGTTGAACAAAATATCTGGAAAGTATGCCTCCTTGAGCGATAATTGCTTGAGCGACAGTTACATCCAAAAATGAAGACCCTATTTTAATTGCATGAAACAGACAGTGTGCTGCACCAAACTGATAAATAGTCCATGCAGCTTTCACTTGAGAGTCTTTCGATAGTTTTGCAATCCGTCTGCAACTCAACATTAAATTCTTGGGGAATCTTACACGCTTAAAGATATATATTAAAATCTCTGTAGGTAATTCATTTTGGATATATTGCTTAAACATTCCCTAAAAAAAAAAAACAAGAGCGAAAATTACTCATTAGTGAAACATTGTTATTGTGAATTAAAAATAGTTTTTAAAAAATATCCTTTAAATATTAATATTGGGCAAGTTGGACCTTCATATTAGGGAGACTGTAGAAATTTAAACTATTTATAGAATTTTCATCATGATTATTTATTACATCTGCATCCCTTATTAAACAAAGATAATATGGCTGTTTGTAGTTGATTCTTCGGTTAACGTCACTTCCTAGGACTCTCGGGAGGAGAAGGTGGGAGGGGGTAAAATGAAACGAACATATAAACTGAACAAATATAGGCCAATTTTATTGGTCAATGTAAATCAAGTGATTATTCAATATGCCCATCTTATTGCACGGTGCCTGACGTAACAATCCTGTGCCAATAAGTAAATAAAAAAAAAACATGGGCTGTCACATAAGACCGTGCAATAACGTGGTGTTACACTTTCACAGTTGTAGTAATTAAATTTCACATATATTCTAATTCAAATGAGTGCAGTAGAGGAAAAATTTGGAATGAATATTTAAATTTTTCACTGCTGCAAGTTTACTGCAAGAAGAATTATAGCATATTATGTTTTGATAGCTAGCCTGTATGTTATTGCATACCAAATATGTAATATCATAATTCTTTAGGAGTTAAATTTCTTTTTGCTGTACATAAGTATCACGACTTTTTACTGTTAGATCTAACTCAATGATCGACAAATATGCTTTAATTTAAAATTTTGAAGAGCTCTAACAAGCAATTTCTCTGCAAATTTGGTTCTAAATTAAACATATTGCGATCATGGATTTTCCAAAATGGCGCATTTCAGGGATAAATGGAAAATCGAATTTGTTAAAATTAGGCTTCGAGTAGATCTCCCATTCCACAAATAAAATTTTATTTTATTTATCGTATATTGCAGTATAGTCTATGAAAAATTGATAATTAACAATTATATAAAAAGTTCATCGGGAACTAAATTGAAAAATAAAAATTGCTTACTTTAAAAATAAATTAAGTAATCTGATTGTTCGATCATTATGAAACTACCAACCAGATTTTTTATACTCTCAATTAATTTAGCCAGTGCAACCGCGAATTTTTATTTTATCCATCAGAGTAACTATAAAAAAGATGGGTTTGATGTCAAATTTTTTCTGACTCTGATTGTCATGATTCATAGCTAATTAGACCATTTTGCAAAACTCGAGAATTTCATTCAATCTGACTAGTACATATTTATCGATCTTTCACGAAACAGGTAGAATGGCTTTTGATATTGTTATGTCCAATTGCCCAACTGCCCAACACTAATTACAAACATGTTATTATTATAAAAAAAAAATTCTTACTTTAAAATAAAAACAAAAATGAGGGCATTGATAAAAAAAACTTAGAGTAAGTATCGTGTTTAAATAATTTTACGAAATCTACAATGCGGAAAAACGATTATCAGTCGCTAAACAATTCTACCGTTTCATATATGGATAGGCAAAGTAATTTTGTAAGTAATAATAACCTATGACTTATTCTTTACTAAATATTAGGTAAGATTGAATAAATATTGCATTCTATTATCTATTACGTGCACATATAAAACACATGATAAAAGTCGAAGCGGAATCAAAATGACAAATTGTTGCTAATAATTAAATTATTGTATATATTACCTGTTTCAAGGTTATTCGGCAAAAATTTTTGCAACTGAGCAAATGAACACGTGCCGCGAAGCGACACGTTCAGCCAATCATTTGCCGGTTGAGCAAAATTACTGTTTTTCAAAATTTTGCTGAATAATGGTGTTATCCAACCATGATTCGTTGGGAGTTTTCGGCCGAGTTTTAATTCAAGTAAATGTGATTATTTCGTAACACATAAAAAAAATAACAGGAAGAAATAAATTTTTGTTATACGACAATCATGAAAAAATTATTTTTTTATGTGTTATGACGTAATCATGTTTATTCAAATTAAAACTCAGTTAGCCAGCACGACTTGAGAACCATGATCATAATTGCCAGATAACATAAATATTGAGTGATAAATATCGTAAAATTTGTCCACGATTGGACAAATTTTACGATATTAATCGATGCATGATCAATATTATATACTTATCCGACAAACATGAAAAAATTTCTTATTGTTATTTTTATCATGTGTTACGATGCTCATGTTTATTCAAATTAAAACGCAAATTGTCGAATACGGTAATTTGACAAGTGATTGGCTACACGTGCTTATTTGACGTTTTTCAACAATTCTTTTTGCCCAATAATGTATTCGTCATAAGAGTTTGTCGGATAATAAGTAATATTAAGTAATAATATGTAACTGACTTTGCCCATCTCTAGTGTAATATAATGTAATATGCCAGAAAATAAAAAAAAAGATAAAATAAAAATATACCTTTGTAATAGATCTTGTCGACGATTTTTCTTTTGCCTGTTTTTTTTTTATTTTTTTTTGTAAAATCCATTGCATCACTTATTTATCTATTTTTTTTTTTTGTAAAATCTATTAGAATACTCATTCATTTTTTCCTTTATAGAAGCTCATATACTGTACACGTAAATAAGGTCATAAATTAAAAACATGAAAGCAAGTTACAGTCACCATAAAATGAAACCAAACTAGGTTGAAGAGATTTATTACATAACGATAATGATTGTAAGGTTACATGTTTTCATAGTAGTAAAAGTAGCACTGGCAATATCAGGACAACCAATCTGACCGAAATTGATTTATTTTAGTTCTATATAATTATAGGATTGAATAAGCAAATCTTTGCCAAATTTGATTATCGTGATTATTGTGAGTGACATTATCCTTGTTATCTATGACATTTTGTTATTTATTTGTTGATAATTGTATGATTATCTAGCATGGTGTAATCAACGCCTTTTCCGTTAATGCAACTATTGTTCTTCTTTTGTTCTAAATCGTGACACTGAAATAACACACCATTTTTTGAACGGATTTTTATAGTATAGGGCAATTCTATTTTAAAATCAATTAATTAATCTATATATGCACATAATTTAATAATAGCCACATATATAAATAAAAAGTCAATACTGCGGTTTTTATATGCGTCAAATTTTCGCCAGGAGTGTATTTATTTTGGTTTATTATATTCAATGCTATTTGTTGTTGATTTATTTTAGTTTTTTTGCTTATTATAACGAAATTTTATTATAGTAGGGCTTCATAATTAATATATTTTGAAAATAAATAGGAGTTTAAAAGATCTTATTATATTTTTAAAATTCCAACAAGTGAATTAAATAGGCACACACGCTAATAAAATTAAGTTTTTTTTGATAAATATTTACCGGTAGAATGAATATGTAAATAAGTCTATACGTTAAAAAAAAGGATTTATGTATCTCATATTTTGAAATAAATACATCATTTATTCTATTTGAAACCAAATCCAAAATTATTAATTATGAAATCCCCTAGTAGTTGACTACTGAATAGATATGTACATTTTTCGGAATAATAACTTCAATCTCCTAAAATCAGAATAGATGAATTTATTATTTAGAATAGGGACGGATAATCTAATTTTTTGTGTAATCGATATGTATTTTTTTTAAATTATTGTATATAATTACATAATTTTTAAGGGTAATCAATTACTTGAAAAAATTGTGAGGATCGAACTTAAGGACTGCACCAATTTGAGTTGGTATGTCATTAATAGTGATCAAAAAACCAAGTTAATGATTTGACATAATTTTTCATTATTACCTGCAGCAACAAAATCTTAAATAATATAAAAAATATATAAAAAAATTCGCTATCCCTAATTTAGCGTTAATGTGTTAAGAATCTATTAAAGTAGGGATCCATTCATTTAAAATGATTGAATTAGGTAAACTTTAAGTAGATTATTAATAATAATCCTGTGATTTTTGATATAGGGATCAGGAGATTATGACTCTTAAGCTTCTTATTTAGTTTAGCTGTTATAAAAATATAAAAGTTGAATAAACAATTTACTGAAGAATATTTCTTCTATAGGATGAGGAAAATTACATTACAATCACATTAGATCGGAAAATTTTTGACATATGGGACTAATCTGTTAATAGGCATTTGTGATCTGATTTCCAATATTTTAGAGAATAAAACAATTAGATGCCCATTCGATGGTACAGTAATCAGAGCGAACGAATAAGACGTAAAATCAAAATACCGCAAATGGCCGGATACAAGACCGGGTCTGTTACATTCCACCAATTTTAGAAAACCCTATAATAGACCTAGATATAGTACGCGGCTGAGAGCTTATATCGTATAGTGCAAAGATTTGAGAAGCACATGCACTTTGCGCTTATAATATGCAATTTAGATTTTAAAAAAGAGCCACATTTAATTAAAGAAGATCCTGCGATCTGCACCAGGGATAGTGGGTCTACTATCTAGGGGGATCTTTTATCCGGCCATTTACGGTAATGAGATATGATTATAAGGATAAATTAGAATTATTAAGGTTTGGCTAAACGTAGACGCAAGTGGGAGATCATATAGTCGCCGCATATATAGTTTCCAATAGAAAAGACATCACATCACATAGGGTTAGGATTAAGCATTTACTAGTTGCAGGTATTATATTTTTGCTAAATTTCATCTAGCGTGATGTCGGCTAAATGAGCTGTCGGTGAAGTTGTCAGTGAAATAATATGGATTCGGATGTGTTCTTTACAGTAATGTGCAGATCATACGCAATATCCGCACAAATCAGATTATTAAAAATATTACTACCATGCACAAGTCAACTAAATAAAAAATAAACTTTGCGATCATCCATGTAGCTTGCTTAGCGCATATTTTAATTATTTTAATGCAAATCATTAGAAATGATTGTTATCAGCATGTGCGGTTTTCGTAATCAACATTTGGTTTCGGCAGTTTTCGGATCGTTATTATTATATAATTCCTATTGGGTGAAAATCCAATGTTTCACTAGATATCATTATATAATTCCTATTGGGTGAAAATCCAATGTTTCACTAGATATCCGCATTTTCTAAAAGAGGAATGCGTTGACATCAGTTTAATGTAACTTCACGCACATCAATTTTAAGCCGTAATATTAATACAAATGACTACATGTGATTTGCTAGATTGTGATTTTATTGGTCGAAAAATTTGATGTACGTGAAGTTACACGAAACTGAAGTACGCTCTTCCTAAAATTAGGCAACGCAAAGTTGATTTTTCGTTTTGCATTACCTACTGTCCTATTTTTTCAAGTTTTTTTTATTTTTTATTTTTTATTTTTTTTTTAGATCCCAATTGTGCCAATTGTTCGGTTTTTGACATCTATTTTTTCACACTCTTTTCATCCGGTGTCACCCGATGGAGACCTTAATCTCCCGTAATTGTCCGATAGGACTGACAGGAAAATATGGGGCCTTTGCAGTAGAAAGGGCCGATACTGGTTTATATGAAAATCACGTTTGTTTTGTTCGGACTGATCCGGGTTAATCAAAATTTTCGTGATTTGATTAGTCCGTTATATCGGGTAATCCCGTGATGTACGAAACTTCCAAGAAATTTTTTTTAAATATCTCAATTTTTTATTATGCAAATCAATTTCCACTTATAATTGAAAAATGTAGCGCGTGTCAAAATTTATCCGAATATAATAAAAACCTGATTTTCATTTTTGGGTAGTATCGGCCCTTTCTATTGCAAGGGCCCCATATGACAGCCGACTCAATTTTTTGATTCATGTTGTGCAAAATGAAAAATTAACCTTTGAATTTAAATGTGAACTTTATTCTATTGCAGTAAATTAATTAAAAAAAAATCCGTCCATCCGTCCCGAATTTTGAAATCCATGTAATGCAAAACGAAAAATCGACTTTGCATGGCCTTATCTCATGTAGTAGATATTGTATTATATATTTTATTGTAATCTGTAGCATTGCAATTAGATCCTAATACATAATTATCTATCAGATAAAATTATCGATCAATTATTATCTTTTATTTTTTTTATACTTAATTAGACATTCCAAATGTTTTAATGAACGTACGGTATTTATAAATAAACTCGAAATGATGACCTAAAAAGGAGTTGCCAATTCGGAACATTTGACAAAAATTCCGAACACATGCGAGAGAAAAAGAAAAGAAAGTGAAAATATCGAAAATTAATATTTAAATCAACCTTTGTTCACTAATTAAGACGGCGAAAACGAAAATTCACATAAAATAAGCACGAATCTATCGGTATAGCCCTTTCAAATAGCGCCGTCGCGTATCATCACATATAAAAATTTATGTAAAATTGTTTTTTTTTAAATGGGTAGATATGTGACAATTAAGCCACATTTTCTAACCCCTATCATTGTTGCATGTATCTTTAATGCCCTTGTGCGGCAATTTTAATAATCAACGCCCTTGTGCGGTAATTTACTAAATATGCACATACTGCCTAGATTAATGATGAGTGACGAATGACGAAACATTCGTCATTTGACAAATGATGAAACCATTTCGTCAGACAACTTCGAGTTGACGAAATGACGAATGACGAAACTCGTGACGAATGATGAAATGCATGAAAAATCATAAATTTCATAAGTAATCTATAGCATTTTGGTATAAAGAAAGGTTTAAAATGCGAGTTTTCTTTAGGAATCATGAATTGATTTTTTTATGAATAGTTTATTTTAAATTGCACGATTAACAAATGATATATGCTGACAAAAACTCAAAGAATAATACGTACGTACGTACCAGTAATTAGGCCGTTTGAAGTTGATTCTTCGGTTAACATCACTTTTCCAGGACTCTCGGGAGGGGGAGGGGGGTAAAATGAAACGAACATATGAAACGAACATTGATTGGCTGTTCATTTTCGGGGGGAGACTTCAGCTGGTGGGTGATGTTAACCGAAAAATTAACTTCAAACGGCCTTAATTAATTAATTACAAACCAATTATTCGAATTGATACTTTTTTACATTAATTTTTAAGCCATCCGAGTAGTGATTTATTTCATTCAATGAGGGACAAAATTTGCTCGTCCAATAGGAACTTGGGAACCCAAAATTCCGATCTGTGATCGCATACATATTTTTTAAAATGATCAGATCCGATCACTAGATCACGAGAATTTTGGCTGTAAAAATTGTACGTACGTACGAAGTTCTTTTTCTCTGATGATACATTATATAATTAATTAATTAAGGCCGTTTGAAGTTAATTTTTCGGTTAACATCACCCCC